>CALSCR010003380.1:0-23073 GCA_943704495.1 Pigoraptor chileana | reverse complement strand
CCGGCTGCATCGGATTACTATGGCGAGAGGCGCGGGACATCGCAGCCGCGCATGAACGGACGGGGTGATGCGACGGGACCTCAGTTCCTTGGATACGGATACGGTGAAAGCACGCAATTTGTGGACTCGTCATCTCTGCCCGCTCCCGCCGATGCCGGCGTCATTGGCGAGCATGGTAGCGGGTATT
This sequence comes from Pigoraptor chileana, assembly GCA_943704495.1. Classification (NCBI taxonomy): domain Eukaryota; class Filasterea; order Ministeriida; family Capsasporidae; genus Pigoraptor; species Pigoraptor chileana. Next base: position 22,886 of record CALSCR010003380.1, on the reverse strand, counting down.
CCTCAGCGGCTGGCGGCGCAAGTGGAGACAATACTCAGGATCCGGACGATACTGACGAGTTAATGGGCTGGGCGCGCAATAGTGCGAATGGACGCGCCAAGGCACAGAGTGGTGGCAAAGGGACCGAGGGTGCGACCGGTGCTGACGGTGGTTCATTTGCCAAGCGCAGTGAGCGTGCCCGATATGTCGACACATTCAACGCCACCTCATCGTGATTATCGCTTGAAATTTAGAAATGGTCTTGTCAGTTCTCACCTTTTTATTGGCTCGAGAGAGCGAAGGATTTCTGCAGCCATTACTAGTTTTTAAATTCATTCAGTCCAAAACAATATTATGTGCATCGGCGTCGTCGAAACGAAGTATTATTCCGCCACGCACTTATGTCGGCCCCAGCTTGTAATTGTTTTTAATCACCGCCAACTGAATCCGTATACACTGCAAAGAAGATCACTCATGTCCCCGCTTTGTGGCGGTCTTGAGTCACCAGCCAACTGAATCAGTGTACTCTGCCGGTACTGCAAAGAAGGCCACGGTCATCAATCACTGACGTTCATGGACTCAACTGATTTCCAACACCGATCCAGGGGAATCAATCACTTAGCACAACGTGGAGCAGAACTTAGCACAACGTGGAGCAGAAGGTTCAAGGAACCTACAATAGCATCACTCATCGTAACCCCCCCACATTCGTCGTTAAGCTTAAGTTTAGTTGTCAATAGAGCAGGCCTTTCATTGCGGTTCTTTCATTGTGACTTGTTTTTTACCGAATCGTGATGGGCTGCTTTTTGTATTCATAATGACAAACCAAACTCCTCAATAAGTCGACTGGCCAATGTGTTTTCCAGATAAGGAAAGGAATCCTTTTTGAATTGGGAATCGTACGATTACTTATCGATGGCCGCCTTGAAATAATAATTCTGCTAAGAATCTACGGGACTTTCGCATTTTAAAATTCGTATTTAGTCGTTCCGTATATGGAGGACGCCCGCAGACTCATTTCTGATTTGGGCGGTATAATCAGAGAAACACAAACAAACGAAAAACACAACAACGAGTCTCCAGGCCAGGGGACTCCCCTCGCTGAACGGCAACACCGCCCGCGCATCACACCGTTGTCAGTGTGTGTGTGTGGCCGCGTGCTCCAGCATCTGATATGCAAAATGAATATTTAGTCACTAATCCGAGAAGGAAGTCTGATTGAGCCGAACACTCTGTCGTGAGCAGGCCGCAGTCACCGGGACCGTCCACCACCGCCGTTCCCGACGTCGAAAAAAAACACAAAATGCATTCCAATTCAAAGTCAACGGAGCACCTCGGATTGGCCGAAACTGCCGTCGGCGGTGCCGAGATCCCCCCCGGGCAGTTTGTGCTCATGGCGGACGCAGGCAGCGCCAAGTTCAAGGAGGGGGAGTACTACTACTCGCTTTTCGGCTGCCTGAAGGAGTGCGCCATAACTTGCTGCACGTGCACCGCGTACCCGTGGATGGTGGCCAAGGTAAGAACTCAAGATTTGATTCCCCCTGTCGACCTGCCATATTAAGATACTGCCGTCGCGCGTCACTACCGCGACTCATTACTTTAGACAGCTCGAGTCATCACTCTAGACGGGCCAGTGAATTCACTTCGGCATCGCCTCCGTGCATGCTCAGCTGACTGAGTCTGTCTCAATCTATCGTACGAGTGACTGACGTCAGATCTTCAGACCGGCTTGTCAGGATAACGGCTTTGTTGGTCCGCTGAGTAACGTTCATCATTCACTGAGCCGGTGTTGAATCATTACTAAGTAAGATTACAGTAATCAGTGAGAATGATGCTGGCCGATCCGACACCGGCTGGCACGGCAGCCCGAGACCTGTGCCAAGGGCTGTCCGATTCTTACTTGAATATTAGTGACACCCATACGGCTACCTGCATATCAGTATAAAATGGGAATTTATTAACACTGACAGCTATATCACTCACGACAGACTTATTTATTTACCCGTCCGTTACTTTGCCGTGATCATTTATGACACCGAAACAGGCGGCGGGCGACCTCAACGAAGGCGGACTGGACTGGTGCTTGTTTTGCGTGGCGTTTATTTTTCCAGGCGTCAGCGGACTTTTCCTTCGCGACCGCACCAAGAAGGCGTTTAATCTTCAAGAGTCGGAATTTGCAACCTTCTGTAAAGCGTGCTGCTGTACGTGCTGCGCAACCGTCCAAGACATCCGCGAGTTGAAGGCCCGCGGCAAGTACGATCCGATATGGGGTAAAATGGGGTCGAACGGCGTTCCTGAGAAAACGAAGTACTCGACAAACATCTGCGGATGCTGCGGGGATCCGACCACCTGCCTTCTCACTTGGTGCTGCGGACCGATTATCATGGGCAAGGCGGCAGGGGATGTTGACAAAACTGGATACGACTGTCTCCTCTGCTGCTGCAGCATCGTTAATTTCTGGATGGGGAGCCTCGCTCTGCGTGAGAAGGTCAAGAATAAGTATAAGATCAGCGAGCCGTTCGTTAAGACACTGTGTTGTACGCTCTGCTTCCCGCTCTGCGCCGTCACCCAGGACGTTCGCGAGGTCAAGATCCAGGGTGATTACAGCGCAGGGCTTGTCATTGACCCATCTGCAACTGCGAAGAAATACGCCGCTGGTGCTGGTGTGACATTCCAGTGAGTTAAACCGTCGATCGGCAGCCGATCGCGACCGCTGAGTACATTACAGTTACTGTATTCATTAAACTGGCAGACTTTCGATGGAGCCACTCCGATCAGCATTCATGACTAAAAATCAGTTGAGTAGAGAGAGAATTTGAGCCGTAACGGCCGACTCGGAATTTCTTCAGAAATTTAAAGATTAAACTTATTAGTAATTGTAACGCCTGAGCCGAGAGGCGAGTCAGCGGCCGATTGGCCTTTTTCGTGCAGGACTATGACAGTCCCCGCGATAAACTTTTGAATAGATTTATAATGAAGCGAGCCGTCGCTTAATCAAAACAAGTGACTGGCCGGATTTGTTGTCGCCAGTCGAAAGAGTTCTGAACCGGCCGATGCGGCCGTGCCGCACCTGTGACTCTGTTTGTGTCAGGAAACGAGCTAGTCGGGCGAATGACACGAAGGCGCTAGCTGATGCAGCCCGAGAGGTGTTCGTGCGGTTTTTATACTAAAAATTTCAACCCGCCGCGGTCCCGGGCATCAGTGATTTGCACATCCACCCAGTTGCGCTCATCGATGAGTTTTCGTCGTTTTCGTCTTCTTTCCACCCATTTGGCGGCACCAATGACAGCGCTGAGTTGCACGAGCAGCAGTGGCTGGCACGGGCGAGTGAGGTATGTCCGGGTTAAACGGGTGGGCGCTCAGCAGCTCAGTGCAATCCGTCCGTGGCCGGCGGCGGCCGCCTGTCCAGCACTTTGTCGAACATAGAGTATGGGAGACTTTTCATCGGTTTGCGCAGCCATGTCCGCCATCTCGTTGCTTAACCGTGCGTCGCTTTTTAGCAGCCTGAGAGCTGTCGTCGTCTTTGTCTGTGCTGCGTCGCTTCAGTTAGACCGTTGAGTCAGTTCAGCGCTGGCCTTGTTGTCCTCGTACAAGATAAGCTGCTGTACTGCAGTACGTGCCGCACCGTCGGACTCGTGCACCTTATTGTAGATAATGTATGTATTGACAACGGAGCAGTTAATGCATATGCCCCAGAAGAACATTGGCATCCAGTTTCGACGAGAGTGGTACGCCAGGTTGGTGTGAAGTAGCTACGACCGGCTGGTCCGCTGAATATCCACACCTCCCATGTAGTGGTTGTAATCGTCTAATCGATAACAGTGGGAATTAAAAGGGAACTAATCTGCCCGTTCGTGGTCTCGCCGCCAAATGCTCGACGGGACGTGTTGCATTTGTGCTCGTCTCTCGAGGTCAACGTGGCATGCACAAAACCTCCTTCTCCCATCGCCACCGGCCGCCTTGTGCGCTATTGTCAGGAGACTGACAGTAGATAAGGCAAATAACATCTTCCTTCTCGACGCCTCCAATCTGTTCCCCATGCCTTGAAAGGCGCTTCATGTCTTCAGCAGACACCTTGAACTCGTTCGGAAATCCTGCTGTGCTTGTGCGTGTTGTACCGACAGCCGCAATATTCCACTCACGCCGCAAATATGAGAACAGCCTCACCGACGTAACTGATAGGTTTATACAAATTGTATCAGCTGACAAATATTATCCTTTTCGGGAAATAATGAATCACGTGCTTCACTCAATGGAATGCAGCGCTGCGATGTAGGACGTGTGAAAATTAAAGCACATTTAATTCCCATGGGATGGGAGTGACCGTGTACAATTGATTTGGAAACTGCGATAAAAAACTCACCCGTATTCACCAAGATTTCAATTCAGAGCCTCATAGATGCCCAATGGCGACGAGTAATGCCACGTTGGTGCCGATGCCGCGCACCTGCGCTTTCTCCGGCGTTGCGACAGGCACAAATGACGCAAAGAATATACATATATAAACGCATTATTCTTTGCCGATGATTGAGGACGAACAAAACTTTACCCCTGCAAACAAACGGTCTCAGGACGCAGATAGCACCGCCGACTCTAAATCCCGAGGCGGCAGTGGCTGCCCTAGCGGAAATGACAGAAACCACTCCACTGTCGCCGGTTCTGGAGACCGAGAGCGTCACGCGCCTTCGTATATTCCTGATAGCGATGGTGATCGTGTCTGTTGGAGCTGCTGGTCTTCTAGTGGCGCAACATGAGCAGCGGAATTCCATGAGCGTTGAGGAAGCGCCCATCGGACTCGAGGTGGACCGCGTGAAGGTCAATGCATATGTTCGCTCCATCGGAAAGTCGGGTGAGCTTATCAAGGCCGGTGCCAAAACCCCGAAGCAAGCGGCCCTAGAAATAAGGCAACTTCGTCAATTAGAGGCAACATCGCATCTTGTACTATTCGAGACGCTTCTCCGTATGGAATGGCGTATGAACGAGGCTTTATTCAAACGACGCCGCCCGACAGTTGTTTTTCGTGGGATACCCTGGGTAATGGCGCGCGATCAACTGACGTACCGCGCATCGTTCGACAACGCAAGCATCCGGAGCGTCCGCTTGGGACTCGGAAGAAACCAAACCAGCACCGGGCTCAGCTCCATTTCTGGCATTGTTTGCGCCGCTATTTCCGACGCCGATTTGTTTTGCCTCAAAGGCTCACAGTATCCTCGTCTGGGTCGGTTTCAGCGTATCTCGCGATTGCACGGTTTGCGCGAGATTTTGTGGAAGAAAAACGGATTTTGCCGAGTGCTTCGAGATGCGATCGATGGATACGAAGACACTCACCCGGGATATGAGCTGGAGCCGTTTACATTCCCGTGCTATGTTCTTCCGGAGGAATACTCATCACTCGTCAAGTATTCGACCAGCCTGGCGAAGACCGAGCCCATTGCTGCCCAAAAGTGGATCGTCAAGCCTCCGGATCTTGGGGCCGGGATGGGCATTTATGTCGTGACGGGGCTAGAGCGCTTGAAGAAGCTGAGGGACGACGGCGATACGTTCATTATTCAACCGTATCTCAACCGACCATTTCTTCTTAACGGATACAAGTTTGATTTGCGCACGTACGTCCTCGTTACCTCTATCTCCCCCCTCCGCATGTACATGTATCGGGAGGGTCTAGTCCGCCTGGCCGGTCGACCTTACAATGAGAACGCGAAAGGTGGTGGTTTGCGCACGCAGTTTTTGACAAACGTGAGTGTCAATAAGAAATTCAAAAGCATCAGCGAGCTGGTGTGGACGTTCAAGCGATTCAAGGCGTATCTGAGGAAAGTCGGCCAGGATCCCACTGAAGTGTACAACCGGATATACGAGGCGGTCACGAAAGTCTTCATATCTGCGGAGCCGGCGTTTCTGCGCCATTTCGAGACGATGGGGCGCGGGTACAGGTGCCCGCAGTGCTATCAGCTCATGGGAGTGGACGTCATCTTCGATGCCGACATGAAACCAATCGTGATTGAGGTAATGCGCTGACAACGCATGTTCCATCTTGTTTATTCAGCAGTCTTCTTGCACATACCTGTTCGCACCATAGCGTTGGTCTTGCTAAGCACACACTTTTGTTTCATTTTGGTCGGACAGGTGAATGGTTCCCCGGATATGTCGCTGTCCCGGAAGGCCGAAAGCGCCTATTACGATCAAACCAAGAAAGGCATGATGTCAAATGTGCTTGAGATCAACTTCGCCAAGGCACCCACCGTCGTCGCCGACCTTTATCGCGAGCTCCGCGCTCTGGGCGTTAACCACAAAACTGAAAAACGCTGCAGGGCGGGCGTGAACAAGTTCCACATTAATTACACGTCCAAATTGCAAAAGTGAGTCTACGGGCGCGTTGTGTTGCCAGTGTACTGGAGCGAATGGATGAATCTTTTCAAGCCCGTGATGCCTTCTCGTTTTACGTTCGATTTATCGTGACCCCCAGCTCCACGGCAAACTAATTTGAACCACAGGGCGAGCTCGAATGGCTGGATCGCAAATTTCAAGGCTGGTGCCAACGCGACTCTTCCTGAGTACTGGCAGTGCCTCGACAATGAGGATCTGGGAATTCTATTGGTGGACCGCGTACAGATGACAAAGGCGAATGGATTTAAGCGTCTATACCCATCTGACGTTATCGGAGACAACGAAGACATCGGTCGCCTCTTGCGACATATTGCAGCCAAACTTCCCGAGGGCACGCGTGGCACATACTACTACCATCCGCTGTCCATGTCTCTGATGAGGATCCACACCGGAAGCGTCAGAAGGCAAAAGTAACGATTTTCCCACTGAGAAGGAACTCTGACCGGCACGCCTGTTGCGGAAACCGCCGTTGTCAATGACGACTAACTTAGTGCATAATACACGACACCGCAGCCCAGTCGGCGGCGTAACTCTGTAAATCTTCAGAAGTGCAAACCATCATTCTCACTCAGCCGAGTCATCTCACGGGATGCCGCTCCTCGTGGGCGTTATTTGAAACCAGCGCTCTGAATTGAGACCAATTTGAAAGGAATTCGAATGTATTTCGTCTCAATTTAATTTAATTCCCAATGGACATATCAGTAGGGAACAAATTTCCGAGATTGCAAATATTTCAACAACACGCAAAAACGCCATACACTCAAAAGCACATCCGACGTCAAATTTAAGAAAAAACGAAACAAGAAAACATCTGAATGCATGGCGCTCGAATATTTCTGTGGTTCACTGAGACCGGCTGCGAGCGCATCCGCGCATAATTTTAAAACTGACCCGCGCAACTGAATCAAATCATTGCAGGAGCACATCTAAGTTTAGTAGCGTGCCTCATCGGCAGTCGTGCGCGGTGGTGCACAAAGCTTGTTGACCGATACGCGGTTGGCTGGCCTTCGATAGCCCGGCTGCTGTTCTGTGGCGCTATCGACGGTATCTATTTGCTACTTTTGGTATCAACGCCGGTCTGTGTTTATCGCTTGCACCCATGGATCACGGCCCGCCGTAAGCAGCGCGGAAAGGAATCTCTGTTTAAACCTGCATTCCTCGCTCGCGGCGTTCATTTAAAATGTCGAATACCGCCGCTTCCGATGGATTGAGGAAAGTGGGGCTAATGATGGCGCTCATATTCATGGTGGCTGTGGGGTTTACGTTTTTTCTTTTCCACGAAACCCTGTTTCAGAATTCGGTGACATTGCACGTCGATGAGCCAATGAATGTTGTCTACGACGCTGAGGAATTCGAGCCGCATATTCCGTCAACAGAGAGCGACACGGATTTTATTGTGGATCATTTGAACTACAAGGGCCACATCAGAGAATACGACGCCGATACCTGGAAGTCCGTGGACGACGATGTCGAGCGCAAACTTTTTCTGACAAGCGCGAAGAGAGGAACGCCCAAGGGGAATGTGCTCGAAACGTCAGATGCGGATGTGACGGTGGAATACGAACGGAAGATAGCTGCCGCTGCAGAGAAACGTCGGAACGCAGCGGCCGCTAGAGCATTGGCGGAGGCCGAAGCAGAATATTCACCCGATGCCAATAGCACACATCCTCTCGGCACAAGGTATTCGCGTCTCCTGGAGTCTCTGGTGCATCTTGAATGGCGGTATGCTGACACAATGTACAAGCGAGGATCGCCATCGCTAATTCTCCGGGGACTGGATTGGGTTTTAGAAAGAGATGCGAGCACGTACGTTTTTGCGTTTCGGAATAACCGGATACGCTTGACGCGGACAATTCCCGGGACTGTTGAGCAGACACGTAGGACTGTCTCTGGAATTCTCTGCGCGTCGTTCAACGACGGGGACGTGGAGTGCCTTCCAGGGAATGCGTACAAGACTCTAAAGCGCTTCCAGCGCATCTCACGCCTTCATGGACTTCGATCGGTCCTCTGGGATAAAACTCATTTTTGCAAGGTGCTGCGGACGGCGCAAGAGGGCTACGAGCGGACGTTTCCCGGTCGGAGTATCGTGCCGTTCACATTTCCGTGCTTCGTTATGCCGCGAGAATTCAATCAATTGGAGGAATACGCGCGCGCTGACAATAGCGTCCCCATCGGCGAACAGAAGTGGATCATCAAGCCGCCTGCTATGGGTGCTGGACGAGGGATTTACGTTGTGCACGGCCTTTCCAGACTACGATACTTGCGGGATCATAGGCCGAAGAATTCGACACTGCTCGTGCAGCCGTACCTCAACACGCCTTATCTTCTTGACGGGTACAAGTTTGACCTGCGCACCTACGTCCTAGTGACGTCGATCTCGCCCTTGCGAATCTATATTTACAAGGAAGGCCTCGTTCGTCTCGCAGGAAGACCGTACGATGCAACTGCGGCTGCTGGAGGCGATAAGACGCAGTTTCTGACCAACGTGAGCATCAACAAGAAGTTTAAAAGCATCAGCGAGCTGGTGTGGACGTTCGCGCGATTCAAGTCGTACCTGTCGAAGCACGGCGAGGTTCCCGAGGTTATATTTGGCCGCATTTATGCCGCCATTGTAAAGACATTTATGGCGTCGGAGCCTGCGTTCACGCGCCACTTTGACCAAATGAGTAAGGGATACAAATGCGAGAATTGTTATCAACTGATGGGCGTCGATGTCATTTTCGATTCCAAGCTACGACCGCTTGTCATTGAGGTGAGACAGTGTCCACGGACGAAGCACGCTACGCACATGCGTAGTACTTGTGATAGCCAAATATATTTGATCTGGCTAAAACCTGCACGACCGATTGCTGCTGGTACTATGAACTGCGCAGGTGAATGGATCACCCGACATGTCCTTGTCGTGGAACCCTGACAGCGCGTACTACGACAACACCAAAAAGAACATGATGACTAATGTGCTTGCCATAAATTACGGAAGGACGACGGCAGCGACGACTCTTTACCGGGAGATGAAAAGTGTCGGCGTTGTTCACGCAAGCGACGAGAAATGCAAAAAAGCGCGACCTTATGCTTTCGAGTATCCCCTCGGAAGACAGTGAGAAAATCGGATTCACTGTGCACATGACGATATAGTTTATTTCCACATGCTGCATTTGGACTGTGAGAAACTTATCTTTACTGCGCCCCCCTTTTCAACTACAGCATCCATGTCACACCGGCGGAGCAGGCTCGAGACAGCAGCAACGGTATGCGACCGGGTACGGAATACTGGCAATGCTTGGATGACGATGAGCTCAGTACATTTCTCGTCGAGCGCACGGAGGAGAAGAAAGCCGGCGGATTCGTGCGGCTGTACCCGTCACGGTTCCTCGGTAACCGACTAGACATCGTTCAGCTACTGCGCCATGTGGCCACCCGAATGCCGCCGAAAACAAAGGGCACATACTATTATCACCCACTCACCATGTCGATGCTCAACTCGCGGCCGCAGACGTCAAAGGGGGGCCAGAAAGACAAGAGTGTGCGGAAGCCAAAGCGGTAAATCAGTTGAGCGCAGTATCCAATGTAAGACGTAAGATTCAATCTGCATTCACTGTTGTGCGTCAAAAACCATAAGTTTAGGTTCAAGATACAGTAATAGACAGATATGGGTGTATTAGAGCCACGATGTAAAACGAGTGCGAATACATAGTCATATGCAAACACCCGGGGGCGACTGGAGCAGTGCAGAGACTCAGTGGGCGAGTGGGCATGCGTATGGGGTTGCTGAAACGCTGACTGTAACACAGCACACGAATAGAGTGTGGCTGAGCGCAACGTCGGAAAAGACACAAAAGCAATTCCAAGTCGATCAAAGCCATGAGCCGCCAAAAGGGTATTGAGTTGTGTCGGAGGCGAGTGCGGACGGCGTCCTTGTGCTTAAGAAATGTGTGCTGTCGCGCGCGAAAGGTGCGTCTGCGTGTCCTAATCACTTGTTGTTGAGCTGCCAGTCAAACTGGCCCCACTCGATCGCGGCCGCGTGGTGGCCAGCGTGCTCGGAAACAGCCCGCACAATTTGTTCTCGCAGGGCATCGTCAGCATATCGACCAACAAATGACAGAACAGACTCGGCATTCCCGCCAAAATCAACGCCGTACCAATTGAAAATCGGCGAAAGGCGCAGTTTCACGCGTGCCTTGTGGCGTTGCGGGGATCCAGTGTTCCCAGTGGCCCCGTCAGAGTCTTGGAGGGAGTCGGTCGATCCACTCGCCGCCTGCAGCGACGCTTTAACTCCCAAGAGAGATCGCGCCCGTGATGATCGCGTTGATACTTTCTCAATTACTTCCACATCTCCTTCAATGAACGCCTTTGTTGCGCTATCAAGCTCCGCTTCCAAGCGATCTCCCGAGAACACGCGGATAGCGGGGCAGGACTTCGAGCTGCAATTGAGCGCAAAGTGAATTCGTGGATCAAGAGGCACACAATACGCCAGCCTTGGATCACCAGCGTGAAAAGAGATGCGCTTTGTTGTCGGATGCGGCGAATTGTTGCGGAGTATGCCGTTCTCAATGGAGTCGAGGTCATACACGTGGCCCCCGATCAAGTAGCTGGTCGTGCGCCAAAACGACATCACGTTCAGCACGGATGTCAGCGATGGTCCCGCAAGCGCAATGCCGTGTAAAGTGAGTGCATTGTACACATTGATAAAAAATGCACGCCGTTCCGTGGCGTCCAGATGCGATAAATCGATCGAAACGAGTGATTTGGCGACTTGTTTCAGAGCGCAAAATTCCTCACTGGCGACCATGCCCTGGTAATCCACCGACTTTCCATCATCGCCCATAAACGCCCCTTTCAACCGCAGCATGCCTTTGCTGAGATTACGACTGACAACGAGCGCATCCGGCCGTGCGACATTGTCGCGCTGTTCCGGTTGGCACTGCTGAAGTTGAGGTTCCTTGGATGATTCGGTCGCAATTGCCGCGGAATCACGTGCATCGCCGACATCACCGACAACATTTAGGGGCGGATGCGAATGATACCACACACCAAAGGCATCGTACTTGCGAAGAAGCCATCCTGCCATCCACGACATTGCACATAACTATTGCGTCACTGCGGGTCAATCGCTGTTGTTATTGTTCGAAGTCATTCACGCACGCCCCCCACACCGATAACAAAGATTTCTTACAGACTTGCAGAAGTTGAAATCAATGCAATCAACGAACACTTGTCCACCAGTCCTCTGATCTGAAACAGTGCGGCAATGCAACCGAGCCGCCGAAGTCACGTGACACGGCCATCACGTGCGAGCAGAGGCAACACTAAACGTAAGTAACCTCGCCTCCTTCCCTCCCGTTCCTCCCTTTCCTCCCAGTAGTGCCAACATATGGCTTATGCGGCGGCCAGTCCAACCAGAACAAATTCAATGCTTCAACAAACAAATAAGAAACGTGCAGTATTCCAGTGAGGTTGGTTCGATGAGCAAAGGAGTTTTTATTGCAGCCAGTTGCGAGAGGCGAGTTTCGTGTTGCTAAACAAACGTAGCTTGGTCGATGTGAATGCAGAGTGTTCCACATGCACACACCACGGCTCAACCAATTAGCCATATGCATGCGACGGCGGAATAACGACCTTCTTCTTGGTGGTGCTTGTGCCTGCATCCTTCCCCTGCAGCATCAGACTGTAGACGGGGTGCTGAGCACCGCCGATTGTGTTCACCTGCGGCACACAATTGCGTATGTGTGTGTATGTTATGTGTATGTATATGTGTCAAATATAACCATCATTTACACGAGAAACAGATCCACAACGCATCGGTTCCACATATCCCACTCGAGCCCACACTCGAGCCTATAGCAAGAACAAACCTTCGGCTTGACCATCTTCTCCTCCTTCTCGGGCGGCTTTGCCCACGACGGCGTGCTCGATGAGCCCCCCGAGGGCATTGCAGCAGTATGCGACACTTCGTCAGAGATGAATTTTCCCGTCACTTCGTCCGCATCGGCTGACTCAATCTGCGCACGCGATACAAAACAAAACGGTGGAATTGGCCTCGGGATGAACTGGGTCTACTTTTGCCTCAGCGGTGCAACATCCATGTGGTTTGGGATGTACACTAATTTCACATTTGTTCATAGCAGCATTGATAATACGCACGATGCCTCAAATCTGCACGATCTTTTGCTTGCAGAGCCGGACGACCAATAGTCCATTGGCGACGGCCACTAAATGGCAATGATAGACAGACATCGACAACACCCACAGCGTGGCCATATATATATATATATATATATACCATATTCACACCAACAAACAGAATAGCACATTGGATATATAAGGACACAACGCACCTTCTTCGTAATCGAGACACCGAATGCGGCAACAGCATCGATCACGTGCTGCTTCGCCGTCGAGTAGACCATGCGGAGCTTTGGCGGAGACTTGCCTGGGCAGCAGTATATGAACACTGCTTTGTGCGTATACGTATATATATATGTGTGTATGTGTGTATGTGTGTTTTGTGTGCGTGTGTGTGTGTGCAGAAGTGCCAAAGATTGCTTAATGGATCACATTTGTGGGGACGATCATTAGAACGCATATACTAATCCATATGGTCAATTACAGACACAAAAATAACTGCAACTACACGCAGGGATGAACACGCACCAGTCTTGCGGCCGATCTCTCCCTGTCCAAACGAATATATGTAGAAGCGCGGAGCATCCTTCTTTACGAGTGATGCGACATCACTGCTGTCGATCGACTTTGCTTCGATAGGCTCGATGGATGTCCCTGCCGCATTGATCTCCTGCACATAAAAACACACGGAAACCAATGTCGGATACATGTCCACTGCTAACATACCGCATTCCTCGAATATTACACACACACACGCACACGCACACATACACCTGTAGCAACAGGCGACAGAAAGGGATAATTTGTGCGCCCACCAGCGAAACCCAGTTGATCTCATTGGCCTTGAATCGCTCAAGCGCACCACGTGCACTGTCACTCAGCGGAATTGACACAGAGTGATACCCGCCAATGCCCTTTGCATTTGAGGGCTTTTCAATTGCGGCATCATTCTTGGGATCTGCAGGCTTGCCTCGCATGGTCGACGGGAGCCCATAAGCGGGTGCTGACACGTGTGAAGTCTCGGCCGCCGCCTTGCGCGCCGTCAGTGGCGAAACAAACGGTTTGTTATCTTGTGTTACTGCATCGGCAGGCTTGCGTGTGGAAGACGGAGAACCATATGCAGGCTTGTGGGCGTCCGCAGTGGCCTTCTTTGCTATCGACGGCGATGCGACGGCGGGTGTCTCCTTAGGAGCGGCCTCGACAGTCGGCGCAACTGTAGTTGTTGTCGAGAGATCTTCGCTTGTTGCGTTTGCGTTGCTATCGGAAGCGGCATTCTCTGTCGTCGAATCAGTCGATGCTACTGCCTCAGCCACTGCAGTGTTGTTCTCATCTTTGCCCGCATTTCCAGTAACAGCGGGCTGTGTTTGCATGTTGGCAAAGTGGTTTGAGTTTGACAGCGCCGGAGAGAAGAAGCGCGACTATCAGACGGAAAGGATTAGCGTTGTTCGGTCAGCGACAACGCTTTCACACATACAACAAAAAGAATCAGGGACAATCCTAACCTCAGTTGCCGCCTCCGCTTTGTCATCGGCCGCTTCAGAATCGGTCGTCTGCGGAGGCCACGTGACTTTTCCTATCTTGACAGCGCTGCTCATTTTTGAAAGCTTCGTGCGGCACCACCGAAAGGTGCGCAACAAATAATGTCTTCGGTTGCGTCCACTCTACTTTTAAAGCCCAGATACTACAACGGTTTCTGAATAACAGTCGACCCTGTTGATGTCGAGGCGTTCACATGTACATATATATCCCCGAAAATGAACGTTGACGTAGAAAGAACAGCCACACATCGTTGATCTCAGTTGTTATTTCTGTGCTACACCGGTATGGTAAAAACACAGTGGCACGTGATGCACTTAGATCACGTGATCATATTATAGCCGAGCACTCGCAAATAGTAAGATATTTAATTAATTTTTTTATTTGAGTATGCGATTTGTATGAAGTTCATTTATGCTACAACACCCAAACGCGTTGAATTGGAAAATGTCCGAAAACGAGGGAAAAAATTCACAGCGTTTTCAATTCCGGCAGTCTGGTCGGACCCAAATGCGAGTGTATGGACTTGTGTATGGATTTGTGTATGGATATAATGTCAACAGAGACAGACTGTCTGTGGGTGGCCATACTGAGGCCAATACTGAGGCCGGTACTGAAGTCATTTCTTATTACTAATTATGCCCAGGCGTTGGGGAACTCTTCTCAGTACGCCACATGTCGGCGAGGCCCACGTTGTCCGCCGGAGTGACTGCGCCGGTCGACACGCGGGACTTAGTGAGATGCAGCACTCAGAATCCGAGGTGAGAGCATCCCTGAGGGGCCCGGCGGCGGCACCCGGGTTAGAGGCCCTGGCCCCCGGGCCGGACGTTGCTTATCCTCGCGGACCTGAGCCGCTTGACTGAAACCGTGCTGGCGCCGTACACACTGCGCCGCCGTGGCAGGCCTGCACCAAGCCCGCACCCGACAGTTTGAATGAAAAACTCGCGTTTCCTTTCGTGAGTCACTACAGAATCTGAACACGGTTCACGTTGACTTCGGCGGCCGACTCGGAAAATGGCTCCCATCACATTCAGGACGGCCGTGGCCGTGGTCCTAATCGCAGCGGCATCGAGTGTTTTTGCTGAGCGTGAGTACCAATTCTAAGACTGATCATATGCTAGTCAGAGTGTCTCATCACACTCATTGAGAACTCAGCCCGGCCTGGGCGGGCGCTGGTGACTGTGTCTCTCATGGGTCAGTTGCTTACTCATCATTATATTGCCGGTGGCAACTGTTTTACGTTTGCTGACTTGACTGTGTGTGTGCACGCTTCGTCCTTAGGCCGCAGCATCGAATACGACCCCACTAAGTTCGGTTTCCCCGCGAAAGAAGGTGCGAAGTTCACCGTATACACGGACACCGACGCCTCCGGAAAGCCCACAGTTGCAGGCTTCCGGATCCCCGACTTCTTGAACAGCCCCGCCGATCTCACGGTGGACATGACCAAAAATGTCCGCGCAGACCTTGTGCTTCCCGAGACCCCCGGGCTCGGATACAAGATCCTTGGAGTCAACTGGAACTTTGGTGCGCACTGTATAATTATACTAATCGAAGTATCATATGACGTTATTAATGGCCATTATCGTGAACCTCTACAATATGACTGCGCGCCGCCATGTTCTCGTTCAGTACTGTGGCATGGCCGACTGACGATATTTTATCTTCGTCGGTTGCGCACTGTCAATAGTCCACCCATATGCATGAACTGCGCATTTACTTATCTCATGCATCTGATATATCCCCCATGCACATGACATGTCCGCCGACTTCGGAATGCCACAACAGCTGGCCACCGTGGCGGCCTCACCGCCGAGGACCGTGCCATCTTCAACACGCTCCCCGCTGGTCAACAGCAGGCAGACTTCCTCACTGCCCACGGCGCATGGGTCGCTCCCCACTTTGATTTTCACAGCTACACGTGGGTGGCTTGTATTCTTTATCATGATCGGGAATGCAACTGTAATGACAGTGTGAGCCGACTAACAAACTGTCTGTCAATTAGATATGACAGTCGCAACACATGATATACCATTGGTTGTAACACATGTCTATCGTTGCAAAAATATCGAACATTTCACGTGACTGCAATCTCATTTACAATGGAATCGCCATTTGATGACGATGGCAGCGTCGATGGAGCATGGCTGGACCAGATCAAGTGTTCGAATGGATTCCCCCCGTGCAAGATGAACGACGACGACCTCAAGAAGTTCACGACATACCCGGATGCGCGCTTTATGCCCACGAACTATCTGCCCTCCATCTACCTTTCCACTCCCCGCATGGGCATTCACTGGTAAGTGGCCGACATGCCGACACGAAACCGTTGCAGTGACTGGTGTGCTGTAAGTTCAGTATTGCCGTGGATGGTCTGCGGCTATTCAGGCAGTTTCAGTTGAACCAGCTGGCGTGCCAGTCAATGCCTTGTCTTGGGCGGTCCCTTTTGAGCAATTTTTTTTAATGCCATTAATTGCTGAATAACGGAACTTTTGACTGATATAATAATTATTTACAACCGCAGGGATGACGTTACCGATTCTGTCTCCAAGGCGAAGTTCAACATGACACCAGGCGTCCTTTACGGCTCATACAACGGCCGTGTCGCTTTCTTTGAGACGATGATTGCCAATCCCACCTTCCTCAACCTTCAGAGCACGGGTGACAAGCTCGTCCAGTCGCTCAACCGCCCCGATCACTTCCAGCGCAGCGGATATTATGCATCGCAGTTTTCGCTTCAGTGGGACGCTATGACGAGCGAGTACATCTACGAGATCTTTGGATTTGACTACTTTACCGGTGAGTCAGGACGCGCACGCCGGCTGTTGGATGATGCGGTTGTCAGGGCTATAGTCTGTGCAGCTTGCATTATAATTGCAGCAGCGGTTATAATTATAGACTAAGTTAGTGTATGCATTGTAACTAGCTAACCGCTGACCAATCTGCTTGAATTTGAACATGTATTGACTCTGGTCGGGTGGACCTTTTAATTGCAATTGCCGTGATGTGCAGTCGATCCCGCGTTTGCGAATGACGAGTGGAAGGAGACCTTTGGCGAATGGCAGAAAGCCTTCAAGGTGCGGTTATCCTGTGCATCTGTCAATGACTGACATGGTATTCTTTCAGTAATTATTCGTCGGCTCCGTATACCGAGCTCTCACTGATAATCGGACATCGCCTTCAGGATTGTCCAAAAGATTACCGATCGACGATTAGACATATGATCGGCCGTGTAATGTCCTAAATGCCATGCTTTACATTCTGCGTGCACAATTCCTTTCATGTGTAAACACATTATCAACAGGCGTGGAAGGATGACACTGCCTGCCCCACGGCGTAATCGGCAAGACCGTGGACTCAAGTGCGGGCCGAAACGGTTCTGTGTGACCCGTCAGAGCAGCGTGACTTTGGCACTGTGCCCGCAGGCAAACGAAGTATTAATTCTCAGTCGACTGTCAGCGGGAGATCTGAGTTCCATCTATTCAGTGTCAGTATTGCGGCTGCTCTATCTGTGCCGTCGGCCGCGCATTCTTGTTGCATCTGACACTTCTGCGTCTGCCATAAAGATCCCGATGCCGGCTGCGGATGGAGTTGTTGGACTCTTGCTGATTAAAAAACTTAATCCACTCCCCGCATTTCAGTACTGTTTACTCAGTATGGCTCTGAGACTCATGCTTATTGGAGGACTGGTCAGTTGTTTATGCCGCCACTGGATTCGTACGGTCCGCTGCGGATCTGATCATGGAGAGTTTTTAGTCAGTAAGGCCGCGCGTCACTTAATTTCCGGCACGCGGCGCTTATCGGCACAACAGGCAGATTGACTACAGTACTCAGGCAAGTCTCAAAGTGGCGATGAATCCGGCCCCGTTGACGTGGCGGCACTGTCGAGCCATTCAGAGTAGGCGCAGATTTAGAATACGGTGGCAGTGGCGCCCCCGCGGCCTGCAGATTGGTGCCGAGTACTGATCAGTTAATTTAAAAACTGAACACCGCTGCTGTCTTCAGTGATGATGTCGTGATGCCGGCCCCGGGCGGCGGCGGCGCACATAGTCAGTGCACGCGACGCCAAGCTGATGTTCAGCTGCGGGCTGAATGGCATACTGGCCTTGTACAGGTACTTCTCCTACTGTCCGGATATTGGCTGCGCCGAGCCGGCGGCTGTCTGCCGGCTGGACTTCACCGTGACGTCACATGAGAGGTGCCATCATCATCACCAAGGTTAGACGGCTTTTTGAGACTCGGCCAAACTTCTGCATCTCTCTCGCGTGGGAATGATGCCTTATTAGCACTTGGTCGAGCAATTAAAAAGCGTTACCGTCTAATGCTCTCTACTTGGGCTCATCATGACAAGTGGGCGTCGTCGGACTGACATCGCACCGGCCGACTCAGTCTGTTCGCGGTACTACGGCTTACTTCCCATTCGCGGCCATTTGGAACACAGTTCTGCGTGCATTAAGCTTACGACTGTACATTCTAGTAGGCGATGAGCTCGCACGGAATGTCATCCCAACCCGCGTCTATCACGTCGCTTCCTTTGGAAGTTATCGTGACGAAACTTGCTACAAAGCTCAACCAACCCTCACTGACTGCGCTCAGCAGCGTGAATCGGTGGTTCCGCGAGGCCCTGCGGTGTGAGCGCGTGTATTCGTTGAAAAGAACGTATGCGGCATTATTCCGCGATGATGCCGCCTTTCGGGAGACTGTTTGTAAATCCCTGCCGGAAAATCGGCTCTCCCTCCCCATGATGGGCCTTTCGCTAACGGACTTATCGATTGTTAATCGAGTTCATACACTTAATCTCGGCTATGAAAAGGCGGTAAACAACGAAAACGTCGCCCTCCTCGCCAACATTCACAATCTTACACTCATGTGGTGTCCTAATCTCACCGATGCGTCTCCGCTCGGACGCGTGCATACCCTGAGCTTAGGAGGCTGCGATGTGGACGACGTATCAGCCCTCGGAGGTGTCCACACGCTCGTTCTCTTTTGCTGTCAGCGTGTGACGGATGTATCGGCTTTGGGAGGCGTGTATTCCTTGAACCTCTTTGAGTGCCACAATATCACCGACGTGTCTGCATTGGGCACTGTGCATACTCTGAATCTTAGCGGCTGCGACTCAATACGCGACGTGTCTACCTTGGGCACCGTGCATACTCTCGACCTCAGCAACACACTCGTCGAGGACGTATCTGCCCTCGGTCACGTCCATACACTAGATCTGAGAGGATGCGCAAACGTCACGGATGTGTCTTCCCTGGGTACAGTGTACATGCTCAATATTAGTGACTGCGACAGCATCACAGATGTTTCTGCATTGGGCGGAGTGCACCATCTGGAGGCATCCTATTGCTTAAAAGTCCCTCTGGAGAGCTACGAAGCGCTGGAGCGATCGCGGGCTCTGGTGCTCAAGAGGCGCCACGCTGAAAGCCAGCATCATTCCTCTCTTCATTGGTGAATATGGCAGTGATTAATCGCACAGTAAAAGTAGAGTATGACAGAACACCATTCGCACTGACTTTCTACATCTCCACTCTTTTTACGTTTGTATCCACTCTCTCTCACTTTGTGAGTCCATGACCACAACGCTTGAGACACTGACTAGCATCCTACACCTCTCACTCACATCTTGGCTTGGGCAATGTCGCGTTATTGAGGATGAGCGCTGCCGTGACACTACCTGACGGTACTTTGATAGACTCGGACTTGCAGTACCGTCACTGTAGACTGGCTTACGTCAGCCGGCAGTCATCACGGCACTCATCCACTACTCGGCTGGGCTGAGGAGATTGCTTGCGGCATACTCAAGCTAAAGTCTCTTTTTTGGAGAGGACTTGAATTCTCTAACTCGTTGCCCCCCATCAGCCTCTGTTTAAAACAAATATCAACTTGATTACGCGTAATCATCCTTGAATTCACCGAAAAGTGGGAAGCGAATTTCAAAATGCATACCATGAATGCGGTCATCACGGTTTGTCAACAAGGGAGGGCCTGAACGTGCACCGAAGCGGATGATTCAAAGCCAACCTGAGAGTTAGTTCTTGGCGAGGAGGATGCCGCACTTTTCGGAAGAAGAGTTTCGCGGTGCGAAAGTGCAGGCCATATCGAAGCCACAGTCCTTTTTTAAGGTGTGTTGCATGTTTCTGTATGCAGGCAAACATACATATATACACACACACATATATATACATACATACATACATACATATATATACATATACATATTAATAGCATCTCTGCCTGACGTGGATGCGCAGGTGTGCCATTTGGCAAAAGGATGCGAGCTGGAAGAGGTCTCCCTCAGAACCGCTTCGGCAAACACCGTCTTCACTCCGCGTTTGTGCGCTGCCATACTGCCTATGGTTAATGTGAGTTATGCAGAGAAAAGATTCTTCAATGGTGCGATCGTAAGCGGCTGCCCTGTTTGTTGAGACTTCGGTAAAAGTTGAAAAGCCATCATCATCGCACCCCCTACGCAGCATGTTCATCGAAGATTTTTGCTCTGCTGCAGGGTGCATTCCCGCATCAGTTTCTCAGGTTTCTCATATCACATTCTGAATGTCTCCTTTTGACGCCCCATTTCTGTTGATTTAAATGCGCATCTTGATCGTACGTTGGGATGCAGGAGGGCATGCCATTTCAACTGAGCGTGTCGTTTCGGACCCGTCCAATTGACCGCGGAAAAGATGCGCACGCCACAGGTAATCTATGGCTTGTTGTGGTCGAAAGCAAGGCTCATCTGGCGAATGCCATGCGCGATCTCAGAGAGGTATATGCAGTTGCGTGCATATGCATAATGTGTATGTGTGCATGTATGTGCGTGCCCCTTTGTGCATGCATGCGAACATGTATGTGAGGGAGTACGTTGTTTGCGTGTATATGTGTTGTATGCAAACGTACTTGTACGTGCGTGTATGTGAATATGATTGTCTATATGTGTAGAATATATGCGAGTGGCAATACTTGATGTATGTGTGCATATGTGGGCAGAAGATGTACGTGAGTGTGTAGAAGTGGTATGTGTTTGTGTGTGTGTGTTTGTGTGTTTATTGTGTTTGTGTTTATTTCGTGATTGTGTTTGTATAGATGGAATCGGTATATTTGGGATGCCTATTTGTGGCTGAGTATCGTCGCCAAGATCAGTGTTGTATGTCACGGGAAATTAGTTCAAACAAGATTGTTCACGCCTGTTCTTATATGTCACTTGAGTTTGATGTTAACGCGCGGCTCTTTCGCCAACTCTGTCTGCACTCAACAGCACGGCATTCCTCCTGTGGACGCCCCATACTTCGCCTTGCGCATCGGGGAATGCTCGGCCGACAACACGCTCCGCACGACCCATTTTCAGGCAACATCGGGCACTATCCACAAAGGATATCATACCGCGCGCCCGAGAAGCACAACAGGCAATTCCAGCCATCGAGCCAGCATATATTCGAGCGGGTCGAATGCCTCATTTGGCAGCGGGGTGCATGCAGACGGCCCCAACGATCCCCTTGCCACGCTAGTGTCTGCACATAGCGAGAGTACAGGTCGCGGGTCGAGTGAGGGAACCGGCGACAACGACGCCGTCGAGTTGGAAGTCAACGAGCACGGCGAGCTTGAGGAAGTGCGCTTTCTGTTGCGGCGAATAGTCCTATCTGCGCGCATGTGGCGGGAATTCGAGAGGACAAACATGGTGCGAATGGTGCATGCATTTTATATTCTGTCGGATGGAATGGTCGAAATGGAGCGGCCGGCTTCCATAGCTTCCGGCGCTGGCGTGGGAACGTCTCGTGCAGGGGGATCCGTGGCGCAGCTGGGGGAAAAAGAACTGAGAAAACAGTCGCTTTTGTGCAAATTTAAGCTGGGTATTGGGGTTGTCAAGCACGGTGTTGCGCCGATGACTCTCATTCCAGGAGGCCTCGTCGACACTGTCCACCCGACACAGCCCAACGGACATCACCCACGGCCGGCGCTGCTCGCCGACGCGGCTTCCAATGGCAGCCACGTGCTCGACATGAATGCCCCGCTCTACAAACGAACCATGCTCAAGCAGCTCCAATCGCGGAATAGAGCACAACGCGATCCATTCGGGTCGCTTGTGGAAGCGCAGCAGCGACTGCTTGACCGTACAACGACAGCTGACGTCGGAGACGTTGTCCCCGCCCCCGCCCCCGCCCCCGTGGCAATGAGTGCGGCGGAGGTTATGCGATTGTGGAGCATGATTGTGATTGGGCGCACGGTGCACTATATCATTGCACACGACCGTATTCAGCTTGCCTACAGGCTTGCTGTGCCGCCCCCACCTCCATCGGGTGTGCCTGTGAAGCCGTTGGCGGTTGTTGTGCTTGTGCCGGGTCCATTTGTCAACTCGCTTCTCCGGCAATTTATTCTCGACGGTCTCGTGAAGATGCTGCCTGTGCACGGATTCACGATCGACATGCGTGGACATGGGCTGAGTGAGGGGAGACGGGGAGATGCGCCGAATGCAAAGTGCCTTCTCAAAGACATTCGATCGATGGTCGAACATGTGCGCGCAAACTACCACGGCATCCCGGTTGTGCTTGCGGCGCACGGTGTTGGGGCGCCGATTGTGCTCAACTATGCTGCGTGGAAGAGACGTGCCCCTGTGGACGCATACTTTTTAATGGCACCGGTCATCCACGCCATTGTCAAGCAAGAGACACTTGCGTTCTTTGGAATTGCGATGAATCCAAAGCACTTGTTTGCCATGATAACGGCGAAAGATATGATTAATGCAGTGTCAGCGGGCCGTTACTACAAGCGGAACATGGTGAACTGGCAGGTGTGTGTATGCTTTCTGTGTGCGTAGACGCGCGCCTTTTGTGTGCATGTGTGTGTGTATGGGGGGGGGGGGGGGGGGGAAG
>CALSCR010003379.1:0-13357 GCA_943704495.1 Pigoraptor chileana | reverse complement strand
TGGTGGCAGTGACACACATACAGTATGGATGATGGCAGTGACACATATACAGTATGGATGATGGCAGTGACACACACACAGTATGGATGATGGCACAAGCGACACACACACAGTATGGATGATGGCACAAGCGACACACATACAGTATGATGGTGGCAGTGACACACATACAGTATGGATGATGGCAGTGACACACATACAGTATGGATGATGGCAGTGACACACATACAGTATGGATGATGGCACAAGCGACACACATACAGTATGGATGATGGCACAAGCGACACACATACAGTTGATGGTGGCAGTGACACACATACAGTATGGATGATGGCAGTGACACATATACAGTATGGATGATGGCAGTGACACACATACAGTATGGATGATGGCACAAGCGACACACACACAGTATGGATGATGGCACAAGCGACACACATACAGTATGATGGTGGCAGTGACACACATACAGTATCGATGATGGTAGTGACACACATACAGTATGGATGATGGCAGTGACACACATACAGTATGGATGATGGCACAAGCGACACACATACAGTATGGAGTTGATGGCAAAAGCGACATGTTTTTGACTGACCTGGCTGACAGTGCGGACTCCGCCCCACGGGCCCGCAGAGTACGTCACGAGACCAAAGGGCTTGAAGCGGTACTGCCGATCCGAGTTCATGAGTTGCATGACAGTAATTAGAAACGGTAAAAAATCGCAACAAGTTGAAGAAGAACTGGCATTCAAATGACATTACGCAGTCAGTGGCAGAAATGCGACACTTTATCTGACAGAAACGGGTCAGGCGTACACCTAGTGCGTGCGTACATGCATGGACACTGCCCGGCGCAGACAAGCATGAGCGAATGTTAGCTGAGTGATACTGACACGGTGGCCGCTGATGCAGCCGTCCAGTAATTAGAGAGGTTCCATTTGTGCATGGACTCATTACAATCGAGATCACAGCTGAGCAGCCGACTTACCTCCGGCATAAAGTGGTCGAGCATGTTGGAGAGGGCGGGCGGAATACTGTGGTTGTACTGTAATTGTGCGCGAATTGCAATTGGCATGAGTACAATATAGTAATACAACATGACACAACAGGCGGTAGACTGAACAAATTGTTCAATTTCCAGTCGGGCATGCATGCTCGTCTGTCACACTCGTACTCAGCTCGCTCTGTACCGAGGTAGTTGCACATGGAGCACCGTCAAACTGATTGCTGAACAATATCATTGGGACCTGCCTCTCCAGAGACAACGATGTATGCGTCCGCATTCGCAACCTCAGGAAGGAGCGCATCAACGCCCTTGTGCTCTCCTGCCATTACACACAAAACATGCACATACCGGGGCACACAAACACACACACACACGGCGCACACACACACACACATGCATATATGTATGCGTACATATATATAAGATACAAGAGGCATACGGTACATAACGAAAGACGCACACATATAGACATACACATATACATAAAATGCACGCGCCCCCACACACGAGAGAGTGACGCACACAAAAGACAAAGACGAATTGCGGTTAGTGAGTCCGGTGGTGCTAAACCAGACACTCGCGGTACAATATCATATTCACGGTTGAGGCTATAGCCTGCGACAGTGCGACCCCATGATGCTTGCAGAAATTGTGCGTTACATCAAGCGTCGTGTTGAATTGTTAATGGACAACGGTAGAGATTCGAGACATGCGTCAAATCGGAATACTGTACACACCCTTGGCATACTTGGAGGCAAACTGCTGAAAGAGCGGCAGATTGAGCTCTTGAGCATCGGCAAGAAACACGTGGTGATTGCGCGCGGTGAGCTGGGCAGCAATGAATTTTGCCGCGCGAATACCGAGGCGACCCGGACGAACAGATCCGTAGAACACAACAGTGCGGAGTGGGGACGCCATGTTGCCAGTTGTGAAGATGGGAGTGCCTTTCAAGCCACGTCTGTTTGAACTGAAGTACTGCCTGCCTGAATAAAAGTAAACAAAGAACATAATCAGGACTCAGCGTCATGCATCATCACAGGGCGGCTGATGGAGATGCATGACCACAACACATCACTGCCGATTACTCACCGGGTATGCAATGTGCAGCGCAGACTCAATCGCAATTAGATGACTTCAGTGCAAAATGATTTCAGAAACGTGTCGGGGGTGATGCAGATGCATTCTCGACCGTGGCCGGCCGCTTCGCGAAGCAGGTGTCAGGCGACGGAATCAGGCTGGCCGTCACTTGGTTGATAAGTCATCAGTCCGGCACGTGACATCAACTCGTTTACCGCGTTACCTCGCGGCTTACCGATGACTGATATTAGTCTGGTCCTGACAGGCCGGCACTGTCTGTCGTCGCCGGTGAGTAGTGTGCTCTGGCGCGTGATCACTGCCGGGTCCGCTTACATGAACGAAACAGGCAGGCGTCGGTGACTAGTGTGCTCTGCTCAACTGGTCACTGGCCGGCCGGTCGTTGCCACTAAGTGCGCGAGTGTTGGGTCTACTGCCGGTAGATACACTCCAGTCAGACTGCCATGATATTGTGCAGCTGAACGCCAATTAGTACCACGCCCCGAGTCAGTGACGGGCCAAAGGTCAACATTTTGGATCCCTCTCCGCCGCAGCCATAACCAATGTCAGTCGAGGGCTGCTGAACTGAAATAGTGCCTGCATAATGCGCGTGCGACTTAAAAGGTTTCAGAATGTGTGAACCGAAGATTAAATCGTGTTACGGACGATCTATGCCCACAGCGCGTATGCCCGAGTATGAGCTCATCTATTGATTGGATTGTTTGTGTGTGGTAATATATGATTCCGGAAAAATAAAAACAATTGGTGCTGTTTCAGAACGGATTGTTTGTATGTAACTCAGTGAACTGCGTTTGAATACATATTGTGTGCGTGAATTGTCCGTCGACTGTGACGCTCTCGGTGGGATACTATATCTGATCCACGGCATGGTTGTGTCAGTGCCGCGTATCGATGATCGGCGACGACTGAACAGATCACAACGATCGCTCCAGAATGCGCACAATTTCCTCGCCCGCCTTCCCCTCGCCATACTCGCTGACGCCGCACACTGCAACGGGCCGCTTCCGCTCCAGTTGCTCACGTGCCTTCGCCACAATGACATCGACGTCTGTGCCCACGAGCGAGTGGATGTTGTTCTGCCAGGGTGAGTGAAGTGAAGGCAAGAAAATCAGCCGAGCGAAGGGGGGGACAGATGCCCATACGTAACCCGTACTGGCAGCAGCGTCAAATTAACAGCATACACACTCTCCCGCGCATTGGCCGTAACACACATGCACACAAAGACGCATATGCATGGACATTGGTAAGGCACAAACTGAATTAACGACGCGCACACGCGTATACACAGCACAA
Organism: Pigoraptor chileana; assembly: GCA_943704495.1. Classification (NCBI taxonomy): domain Eukaryota; class Filasterea; order Ministeriida; family Capsasporidae; genus Pigoraptor; species Pigoraptor chileana. Next base: position 9,958 of record CALSCR010003379.1, on the reverse strand, counting down.
ACACAACCATGCACAGACGCGTGCACACACGCACACACACACACACACCTGCAATCCCTCTGGTCGCTCAGTCTCCTCCCGTGTGATAAGAGTAGGAATGTTCATCACGGCAGTTTCCTCTTGGATACCGCCGGAATCCGTGATCACGAGACATGCACGTGACAGCGACACAACAAAGCGGTCATATGGCAGAGGGTCTTCCAGCTGGCATCGCGACTTGCCCAACTCCTCCCATACTATGGCACGCACTGCCGGGTTTGGATGAACATAAAACACAAACTTGACATCGTCGTGCTCGTCGGAGAGTGTCTTAACTGACCGACATATCCGCCGCAAGGGTTCACCCCAGTTCTCACGCCTGCATCACAAAGGCACCACAACGTCAACTACACATCAGAACACTCTTCAATGCCAATCGAAACGGGCTTTGCTATCACAGCGGCGCTGCAGCGCAATGATATGATCATATAGGGATGTAACAACAACAAGCATGACACGTAAGACATCAAATGCACCTACACACGACGCACTGGCATGCATGGGCGCACTGACCTGTGGGCTGTGATGACCACGCGCCTGCCACTGCCGCTCGACGACGAAGCGCCGGCATTGGCCGCCACAGTCTCTCCGCATCTCTCCAATGTCATATGAAGCGCGTCCACAACCGTGTTTCCAGTGGAATATATGCTCTCCTCCGCAACGCCCTCATTAAGCAGATTCTGTCGCGCCGTTGAGCTTGGCGCAAAGTGCCATCGCGCGAAGCAGCCGATCAGCTTGCGATTAAACTCCTCCGGGAATGGATTGGTCATGTCAAATGTCCGCAACCCCGCCTCCACGTGCGCCACAGGAATCTTCTGGTAGAATGCAGCAACAGCACCCATGGCAGCGCTTGTTGTGTCACCCTGCACCACAACAATGGCGGGGCGGACTTCCAGAAGCATATCGGTCATTGCCTCGAGAACGCCTGCGCTCAGTGCGCTGAGCTTACGATCTGGATGTGATTCGCGCTGCGAGGTAAAGGACGGCATTTCAAGCCACTTGTCGATTGAAATTCCAAAGCGGTCGAATACTTGCAGGACCATCTCCTTGTGCTGCCCCGTGGCGCATACAAAGGGCTCAAAGGACGCCGACATGCTGAGACTGTGGATCACCGACACAAGCTTGATGGCCTCAGGCCGCGTCCCGACAACAACTAGAACCTTGCCCCGCATCCTGCCTAACTATCAAGTGGGTGTGTGAGAGTGGCGGGTAATGGCGGTCGTTTCGGCTGGGGAGTCGGTTTGTTAGCTTAATCCCGAATGTGAGGGAACGCTTCTGAGCGAGTAGTGACAAATAGAAAAGGACAGAGAAGCGAGTTTTTGAATCTGATGTGCTCAAATGACGCGCAGTTTATATACGTGCACTTGTCTAACACATCTTATGCATGAGGGGATTTAGTGTTGAAGAATGGCGACTATCAGCATAAGACACAACTTCTTTGAACATGATGTATGTTCGTGAAATGGAAAACTTCTTACAAAAAGACGGCCAAAATTACGCTGTGTGGATGAAGCTGTCTGCCTGCATGATTCGCCTGAGTGTGTGAACGTGTGTGCGGTGTGTGTGTGTGTATGAGTGTGTGCGTTTGCGGTGTGGTTTGGTGTGTGTTGCATGTGCTGAATTCTGACGGGCTATAACACACGCAGGCCGCAAAGTGAGAGTTTGTCCACTCATCTTCTGCACGCGTCAACTGAGCGGGCGACAACTTCTCAAGAAAGGCATGTCGATGCGAATAGGACGTATTCTAACGAGATTCAGAGCAGAAGACCATCACGGTTGCCATACAGAGGGCGGCGAAGGTGTGCCAGGAAGTTTGTTGACGCCAATGGACAGTGTGAAATGTGTTAGACAAATTCAGCTTAAGCAGTTTCTGGAACACTCGTCGCCGCGCCGGGCCCGGCCACTGACACTCACTGGCCGGCAGATACATTGTGTACGAATTGATATGACTTCATCACGAAAGTCGAGAATGGACACAAACACACACGCGCGCATACCACTGCTGATATGTCGTTTGTTTAAAAGACGGAATTGAGACATTCCGGCCGTCCTGCCCCGCGGATTGAACCGACAATAATAACTGATGGGACTGAAACGGTGTGGCGGCGGCACAGTTGCCGGTTGCCGACTCAGCCGCCGGTCTGAGTCCGCCGCCGGGAGTCAGGACTTGCCGTAAATTGTTGTACATCACAACACACAATTAAATCACACAATTAAATCACACACTTACTGAATTGTTACATTCTGAGTGACCTGGCGACGGCCGGGCCTGCACTGCCCACGGGCACTCGGGCCTGGAGGCGTGACGGGCCGCGGCCGGCAGATGGATGCACGTGAATAGTGAATAGCGAGCGCATGACAGCCTCGTTCACCAGTAATTCTCCGGGCTTTTAACTCGGCAGTCGGCGTCAATACTGTAATGGTTTCCTGGTGTATGTGCCAATATATGTAACTACAGTAGCATGTACACTGGTAGTATAAATTAACGTACACGGATGTGTGTCGGTGTGCTAATAATCATACGCATTAACCGCAGTCGGTAATGTGTTCATAGTCTTTGGCTTTGGCCTCAATTGTTCCTGGTATGCATACGGCCATGACAGTATTTGACTTCAGCACCGACGGGTTAACCTTTTGTGGAACTCAGTTAAATGATCACTTCAATCAACATGATTACTTCACGAATCGCGTGGTGTGCCAGTGAATGTGCGTGTATTTGCGTATATGAGCCGACGCCCAATGGAACGTCTTTAGTTGGTCCGATGTGTCTGTCAAGGCGGCTTTAGACGGTCTGCGGATCGGCTTCAAGTATGGGTCCCCTGCACTGACGCACAATAGAAGACGGCGATAATAAAACCGGGAGTTACAGTCAGGCTGAGTGGATCCCGCCGTACCGACATGTGATCATGCCGGTCTGCGCCCTTCACTCGAGACGCAAGTCAAATTGGCCGGACTTATCATAACCAAAATTCATTATAATCATGCAACTTACGTGGAAGATGTATTGTCGACTTTTATTGGCTCGGCTTCGCGATCCGACGGACCCCCGCCGAATTTGGACTTCGTACCGCGGGTTCAAGTTGCTGGCGTGGCCGGGGCATATATAACCGAGTCGACACATTGTGGCATCTCATCAACGCTGCCCCCCTCCGACTGTTAGCAATGCGCAGGCCGCATGGATTAGAGCCCGCAGCTATAGTACGGCGACCGTCACGTCATCGACGGGCTGCTTGAGTTCGGCAAGGCTTGGCATCGGTTGCTGTACTGACTTCATCCAATCCGTGTGCAGCAGTCACTGTCACTACGGCGAAGATCGGAGAAACACAAAGGTCAAACGACTGTCACGGCCGGGTTCATACATTAAATTTAGTCGAGCGTGACAACAAAAGTTCGCGCCATAAAAGCCGGCGCCGCCAGCAAACGACAAATACATCAAATATTAGTCAAGACGGATTCAGAGTCTCCCACCTTCAGTACTATTGCTGCAGTGCCAATGCTCATTGAGGAGGGGCAGAAATGAAGCCCATCGCAACTCGTGCAGGCGTCCAAGCGCCTTGTTCCATCCACTCGCTGTATGCAGGTGCAGTATTTCGTTGTGCTCGCCATAGATCTCAAAGTAGCTCTGTTGCAATCCTGTAGGCCCAAAGAGCTTCACATCATTCTCATAAAGTGTCCATAGTAGTGGTAACGACTCGTTCGTATTTCGAAGCCGCTCAAGCGTCAGGACGCGAAGATACGGAATGGACTGAAAAGAAATATTAGGATGCGATCGAAAGTACCCCGCGGTCTTGACTCCTGTGTCACCCCGGATGCCATCGAAGAAGCAGCCGTCTTGAGGCGGCGGGTCGCATGCAAACGATAAACTCGTCTTGTTCGGCAATCGTCCAGCGTCGTATGCGAATATGCCGTCAATAATGTAGTCGACGCTACGTCCGTCCGAGCCGACGCGACGATCCCACCCACCCGCTATAAGATGGTCGCCCATGAACTCGCGTAGAGAGAATCGCTTCACAAAAACATAGTCCGGCTGCATAGAAAATACCAAGCGCCGCGAAGGATGGCCTACATGTGCAAGCATCCAATCCAGGGTGCGGCCGACTTCGATTGAAGGATTCATGGGAGGTCCGCGCTGAAGGGGCGTGGAAATGCATCTCACGCCTAGCCGAAGACATTCCTGATGAATGGCAATATGAGTTTTCGAGTCGATCGCATCGTTTATGACAACGTAGTCGAAGGGATCCGGGAAGCTGGCTCGCAAGCTGCACAGCTGGAGCGATATGAGATCATACCTGTTGAAGTGGATGACGACAATGAGAACGCGTGAATTTGTGTCGGCGAGCTCCGCGACAAAGCGCGCGTCCTCGGGATTGAGTGGAGCAGACCACGCGTCCATCGTTTGAGTCGGATCACCGTCATACACCACCTGGTGCGCTGACGGATACACCGGCGTCGACGTAAAACTATCTGAAAAGGGCGCAATAGTCGTCCTGGAGCTCGCAATGACAAGAGCAGCGACGAGAACCATGGACGCCACACTAACCGCCACACAGACAACGGCGCGCCGACTGCTGCTGCCGCCGAGCGAGTTGAGGTGCATCACTGAGGCTAGAGAGACCCCCATGGCTCAAAGTGTCACCGTTTTTGTTGATCCGGCATGCTCAACTATATACTATCAGCTCGGTCTGTAACAGTCGCGAGTCCAGAGATGCTTGTTCCAGGAGAGGAAGGTCCGGAGAAGTATATAAGAAAACAGAAAGGATAAGATGTTTAATTGTTTCGGATGCGGCGAAGTCCCGTATGCGCGTGTTGCGGCTTCAGACTGCCGGACCTGCTGGATGGCATCTGGTCATCTGTCAGGGTCAGACACCCCGTATGATTGCCTCAGGGTGGACTATTATTAGCTATAAATTGCTGGAGCACTCTTCATAATTTATGCAGAGTCATCCTGCGAACATTATGTCTCGGCCTTGGGTCGGTCATCCGGGGGATGTAGACTCACCACTTGATGGCATCTCTTTTTGCCACTGCCAAAATTGAGCTCAGTTTCCTCGCATCGCAGATGGCTTTGACAGCAGCAGTGCGGTATTGGTCTGACAATTTCAGCTGAATCTGTTCTCGGTTCAGTACCACAACCATGCATTTGATGTCGGTCAAGATTGAATCACGGAATGGGCCACTGGGGGATCCATGCATTGAAATTGCATCCAATAGTGGGCCTAATGAGTAGTCGCGACTGGACAGGGTAAGTGTCCCATTCATTCAAACAGACGCCCATAAAAAGAATGCACGCAACTTACAGAAGCAACAAACAAAAAGGACGGCGAGTCCCACTGCAAGCCACTCACTCACGCCTCAATCAGCATACCGCATGGCAATGTACTCTAAATAGTTGTCAGAAATAGCAGGAAAAGCATGTGTAAGGCTCGTGGTGTTGAGTGCGTATGCATTCAACACGGACGGATGCGTAGTTTCGGAAAAAGCGGGGCATTCCGCAACGGACGTGCCTGTGTTTGTTGCGTTGGGGGCAGAAACGGCTTGCGATCGCCTGCCACAGGACACGTATGGTAATGCCGAAGACGCCCCTCGCTTCCTTAAATGGAGAACGCCCGCCCGCACTTTACCCGATTGGGCAGCTGCAGGCTTGTTGAGGGAATCCCGCGCGCTCACTGCATCCGCAGCCGGGGTAGACAGCGGTCGCTTTGCGGTTCTTCGCTTCTTCAACGGCGCGGTTGCTACGGATGCCTTTCGGGCGTTGCGGTTGTCAGTGGTCGTGTGCTGGAACGCAAATGCAAAGTCGTCATCCGCAGAGGCGAACGCGCCAAAATCCGCCACATCTCGCACGTCCCCCATGGGCATGCCGGGGGAGGCGAGGGGGGAGGAGAAGCAGCTGTCAATATCCGCACAGACCGATGCGAGCGAGGACGCTGTCACGGATGTCAGGGCGCCCTCCGATGGACCCCCGCTGCCGTATGCGCTGTCACTCGCTGTGCCGGCGGCGGACAGGGCACGCGCGAGCTCCGTGTGGCACTCAGCATACGAGACATCCGCACATGAGAGAGAAGCTAGCAACACACCGTCGCTATCGCTATCAAAGGAACTGATGTCGTTGTTGTTGCTGTTGTTGTTGGCGCTGGTGCTGTTGTTGCTGCTGTCATTGGACGACTGACGGGACGCGTGCCGAGAAACACCGTCACGCACTATCACTTTGAAGTCGGCATCCGATTCCTCCTTGAATACAATACTGAAAGTGTGGTTGAACAACACACAAAGAAACATAAACAGGCAGCGGGAATTTGTGTGAGTAAAAGATTGTACTTTGTGAGCAGAAAGCATGAAGAGTACAGTGGCGTGCAATCAAACAGCGAGCACTGCTACACGACTGTGTGCAAGTCAGCTCTCAGGCGAGGCACACCAACAACAGTCGCAACAATTATAATCATCCCACCTGGCGGCCCCAGCCTTGTCTGCGCTTGCGTTAGACTCCACAGCAAGCGTGTCTGCCATTTGCTCCTCGCGTAAAGAATCGACAACAAAGTGGATGCGATCGGAGTATTTGCGCATAATAGCGACAGTGTCTCTGTTGAACTGGACAAGCATCTGCTCCCACTCGTCGAGCTTGCTTGGCGGAATCCCCATACCCTCGAGCACACGGAGCGTGTCTGCCCCTGGCGCCTTCGATAGGGTCTCGTGCGCCGCTGACGCCTCGGCGTGTGCGTTTAGCTCCGCCGCAAGCGCTATGAGGTCTGCGATGGGATCGCCTTCCGTGGCCGTCGCCTCGGAGGTGTCCATCTTGGTCACACATGACGCATCGTTGGTGTGCGGGTGCGAGTCTCTGGACACCGCCGCATGCCCTGATGCAATGCCGACAACTGCTGCCATGCTTTCCTGTAGAAGTATGGATTCGCCGAACGACTGAACGTGAAGTTTGCGGTGAGTGTTTTGTCCGCACGCAGGTCTCTATTTGAGAGGATTGTTGCTGTTATATAGCGACCCTGTGATGATGTTCATGGACAGGCATCATGCAAACTGTTGTCAGTTGCGATTGCCAGAGTGCATTATTGCAGGAGAGAACAAGAAAGACCATGGTGTCTACATGCATGTTTGTGTGTGTGTGCATGTATGTGTATGTTGTGTGACATAACCGCAGAGAGACTGCTCTATGGACACCACGTCAGCAAATTACTCATGATGTGCGACAGAAAGCGTGAGAACACACAGCCGCACACACACACACACACAATGTGCGCACGTCAAATGGCGCAAGAGTGACACACCTTGCTTAACCGGAAAATGTCGCAAGATGCCGTGCCTGTCCTGCACCAAATGACCAATGGGACAGCGTCCGTCACACGGCAATGGCCTGTTCGCAATGCAAGGCGCGCGAGGGCCTGGCGTTGCGATGGAAACCGAGCGTTTTGGATCGCCGAGTGAGCAGCACACACCAAAGCCCCAAAATACACACGCACGCAGACTTCTTATCCAAGACAGACATAAATTGTAAGGAAGAAAAATTTCGTATGAAATGCCGGTTCGAAAACGTGTCACGTTTCAATGACGACGGAACGGCTTACGGTATCAGGAAGATCATTGCATCCGACAATATATACATGGGCAGTCGTTGCCCCGGCGAGGACGTGTGTACACATATCTTCCTTCTTCGGCACGTATGCTGTGTGCGAAGGTCAGATGTCAATCTGCGGATGGAGGCGCGTCCGCAGCGACGGCGGAGTGCATCGGCCGGTTGGATAATAATAGCATGGCATCGAGAGTGCGGCTCAAGGGCGGGTCCCATGGCGCATTCAAAAATTTGGGCACATCTCGCGGGTCAAACAAGCATACGTCAGCGATGAAACACGGCATGCGCGCGGGGGGAGGGGTGGCTGATGTACTTGCACACGCAGTTGCCCCCTGACATGCCCAACAACAGTGCGCGATTGCAGTGCAGTGGGCTCGTGCACAAATGTTTACGAAAGGAACTTCAACGCCTGCGACAGAAGACCAAATGGGGCCCGTGTGCTTCGGGTGCGACGCGTCGACTTTACCAAATTGAGTAAACGAAGGGTGCGAGTTTTGGTTTTCAGGCACGTACATTGTGGCCAATACACACACACACACACGCATACATTTGCGCGCGAAAACGCCATTTACTAAAAAGGGAATACGCGGCAACATACGGTCGAGCGCAGGTTGGTTCTCGTCGGGGGTGCATCACAGAAGACCTGCTCGGGCCCTCCGTGCGTGCGTGTGTGCAGCCTCAGCCGTGCAGCCAGCCGTGTTCACAGAACGTTTCCGGGTGACCGCACGAGGTGACCGCGTGTGGAAAACCAAGCCAACATAAACCAAGGCACTCCCTTGCCGCACACATGTGTGTGACAGCAGGGGTGTGCAGACCCCTTTTCAGCTGTGAAAGCGACAGATTTCAACGGTGCTTCTGCATTCAATATGTACTCAATCGCAGGCAAGATGACCCGAATGTTCCGCACTCACTCATTGTTGGTGTGCATCTATTTCTGAAACTGAAATCAGAGAATTCGATCTGAGATCAGGACATCCGGGGTAGTAGACGTAACAAATCGATGTTGCTACACACCCCACTCAGCCAGCAAGGGCTGCGCGACCGGCCAAAAGCCAATTTCCCCGCAATGATAGGTATATGTCTGACAGATGACAAACGTATGCTGCAGCACACTGCAAGAGCCGTTTGCCTGCCATCAGCGCTCCTAATCAGTCGCACCACTGAATCCGTGCTCATGAAAGCGTCGGCACTGGAGGACTTTTTTCCCCAACCGACTGATCCCGTCCGACCGTGCGAGTTGAATCGCGACTTTGCCTATATAGCCGCCAGGTAATGACAAACAGCAAATCACAGATAAAGATTGTACCACATGCACTTTCAAGCTTCCATGATATTCTGATGATTAAAGACAATTGTTTTGTTCCGACACAGTGCCATATGGGGTCCGCGCAGTGGCAACCGGACGCGCAACAGTATTGCATCAGTGAGTGCTCTGACGCGTGCATACTTTGGCCTGCCAGAAGGGTGTGGCATATGCGTGACACGCTAGTTCTGTCGGATTTTTGAGTGCTGCCGCTGCGTGCGTGTGAGCATGTTTAATACCAAGGCCACAAACACCGCCCATTACCGATCAACATTCAGGATGCAGTTCTGCGTCGTTCCTTGAGACGCACAGCAAGCCGCTCGCACTGGTGCCTCACCATCGATGCGGGAACGATGCTGAGATGCACCACATACAGCTCATACCCCTGCACGCTACCCGCCCCGCCAGTGCTCCCGGAACTGCCGCCCGCACCAAACGAGCCCGAGCCCATCCGCCCGGACGGATGGCCAGGAAATGCACACCTCATGATGTCACGTGGGCTGAATCGCTTTCCCCCGCGAACGCCGAGCGATGTGATTGGGGCAATGCTGCCGGTACTGTCACGTGAGGGCGCGCCGTGGAATGGATTGTACGCCGCCCATAGCCCGCCACTGCTCTGTGCGGGCGCGTGTGCAGTCCCCGCGGCAGGAGATGCAGAGTCGCAGTGGCCCACGTGCTCGGACGAGAAGGATTCGTGCGGGATGGGCGTGCCTTCGGCGTCTTCAAACCACACGAAATGAGACGAACGAAAGTCGCCGTCACGAACAAGCCCGGAAGTCCACCCGGCAGCAATCATATCATGTGACGCAAGAACAGACTTCCAAATCTGGGCAAGGAGCAGACGAGGGAAGATGAAGGTAAGGATAGATAAATGTGAGCACATCTCGGTGCATCTTGCATGCTGGGTATGCCATGAACACGGACCACACACACACACACACACACACACACGCACACACACACGCGCACACACACACACACACACACACACACACACACACACACACACACACACACACACACACACACACACACACACA
>CALSCR010003378.1:1400-11974 GCA_943704495.1 Pigoraptor chileana | reverse complement strand
CCCCCCCCCCCCCCCCCCCCCCACGCACACACAATTCACATCACAGCGAGCGATCGCCGTTTGTTGCGCCTTTTGAAAAGCGAGATGAGGCCGATGAGGCTAAGCGTAGAATGGCTGGAGATCTCTGCAGCGATCATCTGACTTTTGTCAGAGCATACAACGAGTGGCAGAGGTATGGTCCGTAGTTTGGCACTTTTACTGAGCGGTATGCGTGTATTTATGCTACATGTATGTGTGTGTTCATGCTTGTAAGTGCATGCATGTCTGCGTGTGTGTTTGTGTGTGTTTTATAAGTTTTGCTTGACTTCACGTGGTCGCACACCGCATCATCACATCGACGGTGCGCTTTGAGACCTATTCGTCCACTCCGCCCATGTCTGTCGTCCCGTGATTAGACTCCCCTGGCTGTTGCACCTTACTTTCACTGTTTTGCATCTACGGCCAATGCCCCTCACAATCCCACAATACATCTCCATGTCCACTCCCTCCATGCCTCAGCTGCACCCGTCAAGGAGGCGATTGCTTTGCATTTTGTCGCGAAAACTTCCTCTCGGTGCGATCGATGAACTCGATTGGCGCCAATCGCAGACAGGTGTGTTTGAATTGGCGTGCGTGAGATTCAAAAGTGGCGACGCATTCATATTATATGCCTATACATTCAACGTCGACGTTATCCATGTGCACTTCTGAAGGCACTCTGTATTTCAATGTTTTACTGCATATGGGGCGTGCATGTCAGCAATGTTTCTCTGCAGCATCTATGCATCATTCCGCACATTTTCACTCACCCCACGTCATGTGTGTTTGTGACCGGGTGATAGTTTGCGCAACTGCTGTCGGAGATCGGATTCCTGCGGCAACATCTCAATGTACGTTGGATGGAAAGGGCCGGGCGAATGTCGGAGCTAAATGCGGACGGTGCGTGTGCGTGTGCGTGTGCGTTTACGGGGAGAGACTCAGTGAGAGAGAGCGAGAGACTAAGAGGCAGTGTGCGTGTGCATGTGCGTGTGCCGGCGAGAGAGGTTATCGCCACAAACACGCATGTTCTTCCTCAACTCGTGTCTTTATCACGTTTCTTAAACGCTTGCTCTTTTGCGCATGTTTCCGTATGTCGCAAATGTGGGGATTGGCAGGTGTTGCCGACGGTTGCGGCGAATTTGTAAACGAAAACGCAGACAATTTCGATCTCGTCCGCGCAATTCTGTGTGCTGCACTCTATCCAAACGTCGCCAAGATAGAGCTCCCTGCGCACTCTGCAAACCGGGTGAGTGGTGATGATGCCTGAAGGTCGTGCCCTGTGTGTGACCTCGTGTGCGTTTGTGTTTGCAGAACTGTGTTACATCTGTGTATTGTGATCTGTTACTTGTGTGTATTTATTGGCTGCGTTTTTGTTTGGCAGTGTCGTTTGTGTGCCTCGTGTGTGCATTTTGTGGGCAGTGTCAAGCTTTGTTGTTGTGTTTCGCGGGCACTCTGTGCTATTGATTCGCGTTCGTGTGCAATTATGCAGCTTGCATATGGACAGTGACCGCTGTTCGTGCTTGGTAAAGGCGGATAAAACAAGATGTCAAAGTCACTTTTGGTTTGTTTTCGTTCGTTCATTTGACTCTGCCCGCTTCGTTGTTTCTTTTTTCCGAATGGGAATTGTGCTGTTTGCAGGGAAATGCTGTGAAATTTGAGGACATTTCTCTGAAGGATCGCCGCGGAGACACTCTCTCAATTCATCCCGCATCGTGCAACTTCAAGAAGACAGAGCTGACAAAGTGGCCGTATCTCGTGTACCACGAAAAGGCGAGTCCCAATCTTGTAAACACTCCCTTAGCGTGCGTGTGCATGTGTGTGTTTTTGTGTCTGCGCTTATGCATGTGACCTGCTATGTACATTCTCCCGGCCCATGCTGTATGCTTAACAATCCCTCTGATAATTATCGCTACTCGCATGTTTGCCGTCATGGCCATCGTCTCCATCACAGGTGCGGACGACCAAAGTGTATCTGCGGGACTCTTCGGCAGTCGGTCACTATGCACTCCTCTTTTTTGGCGGGAAAATATCACTCCAGGACAAAGACCAAGTCATCGCTCTCGACGACGGTGAGTAAGCAGCAAAGGCAGTCGCACATCCATATACCCTTTGTTGTGTGTGTTGCGTGTGTGTATGGGATGCATTGCACGGAAAGGCGTTCATCCCGCGGAAGCGAAACAGCAACACTCAATAACGTGCGCCATGTTATCGTTGTGAGAAAGCATGTGACCAGCTATTTATACCACTACACGCATCGTCACCAATTATTTCATACCATGCAATGCAATAACACAACACAACATACATGCAACATACAACACAACAAAACACACTACAACACAAAACAACACCACATAACAGGGTGGATTCGCATGCGTTCGACGCCCCAAATTGCGTCGCTGATTTCCAAGCTGCGGATGGAGCTTGATGGCGTGCTTGCTGCCAAGGTGGAGAAGCCGGACAAGCCCGCGCCAAATGAGAACGAAATGTTGAATGCGATTGTGCAACTGCTCGACGAGCGGCGGTCGTCAACGGCAACGTATGGCAAGGGTCGTCGGTAAAGAAAGGGTCACGTGCGCTAGCTATCCGCCACCGTGTTTTCCCGCGGGTACTACTAAGCTTAGGACGCTTGCTCGTGTTGACAGATTTGTGGGATTGAAATTTCGTTATGATGTGTGTGTGCGTCTGCGGCGTTTTTGTTTGCTGCACACTGGCTGTCGCATGATGCATTGATACGAGCAAACAAAGGAATACAGCGGACGACTGTCCAATGTTGGTGCACAAATACACATTGTTTTTCTATGTCGTGTCTGCCCCCTGTGATAGACAGGACCGTGTTTATGATGAGAAGACGAGCTGCGAGTGGATGCGATCAAGCTGCGCTGCAGTAACAACAAACGCATTGATGCGCGAATCGCTCATCGTGCTGCCATCGCTGCCGCTGGTGCCGTTACTGTTGTTTTGGGTGCCAGACATGGCGCGTGCGACACGGAGGCGGGCAATAAGCTGCGGATCCTTCCATTCCTTTGCAAGTGCCTGTAAAGAACGGGAGAAGATGCAACAATTCATTCTCAGTGTTGCAGGCGCCACGAACCTCACACAAAAAAATTAATAGATGCATACGACTAATGCCCGAGAATGCGACGGACGAAAACTTTCCAGATCACACATGCACACATGCACACAAACGCGCACCACATCACAACGCAAACGCAAACGCGCCGCACACACACACACACACACACACCTTTGCATTGACTGAATCGAGCGGCGACACAAGCCTGCGCACGCCCGTCGAGAGAGGAAACTCATCACGTGCAGCCGCCGCCGCCGTCACTTCCACGTCCACCCGCTGCGAAACAAGCGAGCGCTCGCGAGAATTCAAGAGGGCAAGCTGTGCGGCGGCCGACGGGAACACGGCCACCTTCTCAGAGGCCAACGGCGCCACGGATGCAGGCGGCTGCTCTCCACCGGTCGTTGAGCCAACGTGCAATCGGGAAATGTCGACGACGCGCACAGACGCAGCAGCGAGCTGACATGACTGTTGCGAAGAAAATAAGACCAAAACACATACATCGGCAGAGAGAAAGAAGAAGCATTTACAGGTCAGTGTTTTTAGGACATTGTGATGTGCATGGCCCTTTGACAATGAGATGATGCATGATATAACCCACGAGACTCTTAGAAAAACAAGACAACGCAAGTTATGGGCTCAACACGGCTACTGAAACAATGAGCATGACACACGGTTAAAGCGGCGCATAAAAATAGCGCACCCGAACGTAATCCGACGCCTTGCGGATGGCGGCGCGCGTGCGTTGGGTGGACAGAGAGAAAGTGTGGTCCCCCGCGGACTCGCCGAGAACAGCCACAGACGCAGACAGCGGCGGCAGTGAATCAAGTGAGTCGGTCACCGCCCGAGCCAGGTCACCCCGAAGGCGCGAATTCTCCGCTCGCAAGTGGCGGACGGCATTGCGTAGACTTTTGATCTGCGAAACAAAAGTCGGGAAAGGAGCAAACGACCCACGTGGATGGCGTGATCAGTGATGTTCCCGATTGTTCGTGGAAACGAGCAGATGTGAACAAGAATACGGAGGCGAATGATGAAAATAAACACAATCCATCCACGCTAAAATGCTCTTAGCAGACAGTCTGACTGACGAAATGACAGAAAGACAGACAGACAGACGGACTTAATACACACACACACACAAGAGCATGCATGCACATCCAAACATATACGCCTTCACAAGTGCACACATGCTCGCGCATACAAACGCGTCGTCTCACACGCCGTCACACATGTACACACCGGCCCCACTTCCTCGTCGCCGCCATCGGGTGTCGCCAAATCAATCCGCGTTGCGCGTTTCGACAATGCGGGCGATGACGCCACTGTTGTCGACGGCGACCGGGGGGACGCCGTGCCAGACGCATTCTCCCCTATAAGAGCAACGGCGGCCGCCGCAGCCGACGACTCAACCCGCGAGACGTCATCCCTCACCCGCTCACCTCCACCGCGCTTGCCCGACTCGAGGGACTTGACCTTCTTGCGCATGGCAAGGAGATCGCGCTCAGCAATGGCAAGGTCTTCTGTGAGGGCGTCGAGGGCAACTTGCAGATCCGCCTCTTTCGCACGGGCATCGACAAGCGAGGTTTCGAGTGCTACAACCCGCTCAGACTGGGATATGAGAATGAAAAATGGATATAATATATGTGGTTATAAAGTGTGTGATTTGTGGTGTGTGTGTGTGGTGGTGAGGGGGCAGAAATGCAGCATATTGGGAACGTGTTGGAGAGCATTGTCCATACTGCCGATTCTACGGTCATTATAAGGAGAGGGTTGCGAGAATAAAAGAGCTTTTGTGCAAGCAAATGTGTTCAGGAGGTATGAGCAGAAACACACAATACCACGCAATAAACACACAACGAATGCTGGTTCGACAAAGAAAAAGGAAGCGAACGAGTGACGCAACACTCACGTCGTGGCGAGTGGCATCAATCCGCTTCTCAAGTGCAGCCACTTTTGCCTCCAGATCGCCGATGGCCGATTCCTGCAAAAGTGGAATCACGCACACACGCACGCACACACACACGAACGCACGCACACACACACACACAGACAGTTAGAAACGGATGGAATCGATGGTGATCAAAAGGAAATAAAAATAAAAATCGAAACCAAAGTAGTTATTGCAAACAACTGCAAGGATATGTTGTCGTCTGGACGACCATGCTATTGCGCACACATTAAACAACAGACCCACACCATGCTATTGCACACACATCAAACAACAGACCTGTCAACGGCACACACACACACACACACAAACACACACCTTTGCTCGGACGACAGCCGATGCTGCGGCAACCTCCTTGTGCTTGTCTTCAATCTTCCGCCTGAGAAGCACAAGTTCCGCAATTTCGGCGCGCAACGCGCGCGCGCGCACACGCCACGGCTCATCCGACCCGGTCGCATCCACCGCACCGCCTTCCGATTGACGCACAGCAACGAGTGCCAGCGTTGCCTCGATTAGATCCCCAGCAACAGCCTTATCACGTGACACGGATGCGGCCGCAGAGCTCTCCGACAACGACTTGCCGACAATGGCGGAAAAAAGGGCGTCCCAAAAAGCCCGCACATCCAAATCGGAAGAAAGCGGCGCATCGGTCTCGGCGGAAGGCACAAAACGCGAGGCCTCGGAAACAATGCCGGACGCACGCGAGGACGTCCTCGCGGACAGCTCGGACATTGACGCCACTGCGGCTGCCACCGACGCGTCCTGGGTCACGTGCATGCCTCGCGGCAAGTGGTTGCGAACTTCGGCCGCCTTGCGTGCGCTTCTGCGGCACAGTTCGGCGGTAGCCGACGCCTCTGCAATGGCCGCGTCGAGGAGAGCGAGCGACTCTGTCTCCACAGTGCTCTTTTCCTGCCCCGCGGCAGACAGAGACGACACACGCAGGGCACGTGATCGAGCGCGTGCCAGGTCGAATGCTGCCCACTCATTCGCGGCTGAGGCGGTGTGCATGGCTGCCTCGCACGACGTGCACGCATCGGGACCGGCGGGGCCGTCGGTGGGAAGCTCATTGCGGACGATCCCGCCAACAACCTCAATTCCCTTGAGAATAAAATCGACGGGGCACGTGACAGAAAGGTCTTCTCTCTTGAGAAGGTCAATGAGGGCATCGAGCCCTTTTTCAAACTGTCGCAGGGACGGATGCATTGCACCGACGCGCGAATAGAGCAGCGCGTCGCACCGACCGAGACATTCCTCCACACGCACAACTAACGCCTTGAATCTCGCAAGTGACGATATCACAGACAGACCAAATGAAGCCGACGCCTCGGCAGCCTCCGACGATGACGGCGACGGAGATGATGACGGCATGCGCTGCGAGGGGTCTGCGCATGTGACCACAAGCTGCTTGCGGGTGTGCTCCGACACAATGTCTGCCTTTGCGGACAGTCGCCCAAGAAGAAGAAGCATTGCGAGGCCGTCAGAATCGCCGTTCCTCGCAAACTGCTCCGGCACATATTCTGCCAGCATGCGTGCGTGCGCAACGGCCTGCGACAGCTCCAATCGGCGCAAATCCTGCTCAATTGCGCGCGCGTGTGCCTTCAACGCCGTCCGCTGCAATTGCGAGTTGAGGTTGAGCACTGCCTGGGATCGAGACTCGAGCTCTTCCACTTCCGAACGCTTTGTTTCGTTTGCACGCCGCACAGAATCGAGATCCGATTGCAATGCACGCACAAGGTCTCTGTACTGCAGCACCGTGCGTTCGTAGTCTGCCGACGACTCCAGTGCGGCATCCAGCGCAGTTTTGAGTGCGCGGGCAGTGGAGTCGCGATCATCGAGTGCCGTCTGTGGGGCGAGGAAAAACATTTGGCGATCGGGTTCGGGGTTAGTGTGTGTGTGTGTGTGTGTGTGTGTGTGTTTGTGCGATGACACTAAATATTTGAATTGGCTACATTACATATAATTGTGGACTCACGCCTTTTTAAACACGCGCATACACACATACAGTCGCAAGTCTACTGGTGGAACCACAAACAAATATAGACGCACACTGAACCCCGTAAACACGACCACAACGCATGCATACCTGCATCTCCCTCTCCGTCTCAAGGTGGCTCTCCTCAAGCTCCTCCTGCACAGCCTTCAGCGCTTCGAGATCATCAACTGTGTCCTGCAGCAGTCGGCAGCGGTCCTCAAGATCAAGCGAGCGCTCGCTTAGTGTGGCGACCATTGACTCAGCCGCTGAGAGCGCATCGACCTGGCACCGGAGCAAATGCAAATGTGAGTCAGAGCATCATTTATAAGGTACATACACAAAAACAAAATTTGAAAGCTTGTACAGATCCGGTTATACACATACACGCACACATCATACATCGAAACCACACAACAAAACAAACACTCACATACACACACACACATACATCGAAAACACACAACAAAACAAACACTCACATACCACACACACATACACACAATAATCAATTTGTACGGCAATATAAACTTCGACGAGATTACTCCTGGCACAGGAGCACGCAAAACAATAATCATGAGACATCATTCCACACACACACACGCACACACACACACAGATATACACACATACACACACACACGCACTTGCTCTGTCAAATCGGCCATGTCAGACTCTAGCACTCGGATCTCCTCGACCATCTTTTCCCTCGCCGCAATTGCGTCGCGTCCCCGCGCAGCTTCCATCTCGAGCTCCTTCACCCGCCGCGTCAGATCGGCCTTCTCTGCAGCGGTTGCGTCGCGCAGTTTCACAAGCGCGTCCTTCAGACGCTCGTTGTTTGCCAACAGGGATCGCTGCTCTGCCGATGTGAGACGCACACCACCCGCCGCTTCCTCTCCGGGAGCGACAGACACAGAGACACCGCCCGCTTCATCTCTCTCTCCCTTCAGAATTTCAATGTCCAGCTGCAGCTCCTCCATCTTCTCCTTCAGGTTGTCGATCTCCAACTGCATGGACTCTGCCTTTTCCTCGGCAACTTCTTTGTCAAGTGTCGCCAGTTCGGCAGCGTCGGCATTCTCCTGTGCCTCAACCTTTGCCGCTTCTGCCACTTCGGTCATTTCCTTAGCAGTGCGCGTCGCCGCAAGCAGGCGCTGTTGAAGATCGTGTTGCGACTGTGCGAATGGAGCAGGGCAAATAGCACAAATCAGTTGGATTGTCACAATAGGCGCAAGTCGCACTTCTGTTTGTTAAAAAGATAACATCAGCTAATATTGACAAAATGCTCACGCATTACTCATGGATTAATACGCAAACACATCAACACACATCCTTCGCGATATGCACCCACCCACACACACACACACACACAGCGTGCAATGAACAAACCTGAGTCCAGCTCTGCTTGTACTCTTCAAGCCGCTGCACTTCCATGCGCAGGCGATCGACTTCCTTCAGCTTTTCGCGGTCTTCTGCGCGGCGCGCTTCTAGCGTTACAATCTGCGCGCATCGAGGTTAACAAGTGGATGAGGATGTGGATGAGTATGTGGATGTGGGTGTGTGTGTGTTGGCGATTACCGTATGTATAAAATAAGATAGGACAAGAGTATAGATACGTTTGAGTTCAGTCACGCTTTTCTTCCTTGCGCCACAGTAAGCAAACAGAACCACATTCGTCGATAACAGCAACACTAAACAGCAATCATTATTACCACAACCCCACCGCAACGGGCGCTAAAGGAGGACACAAACAAAACGATGCATCACTTTCACTGAACCAAGCAAGCATGACAAGACGCACAAATATACGCACCTTTTCCTTCAGTGCCTCCATCTCAGCGGCATCGGCAGCGCTCGCCCCACGTGCAGGTGACGGCCCAGCAATCACCGAAGTTGCTAATGCAGCAGACGCAGACACTTTATCCCCGGAAGAATTATCTGCTTCATCGCGCGTTACATCGGCAGGACGACGGTCGCGCGGGGGCGTAACAGCACTTGCCGCATGCGTCACCGCAGCAGCGGATGTCGCAACAGACGACACAACCGACGCCGTCGACATTGTTCCGCCAGATGCCTGCAGGGACGATGCAGGCTTCATTGGCGGCTTTGCTGTTGTGAGGGGAGATCCCACGGTGACCGACGGGGCCTTCACTGCTTTGGGCGACGGCTTCGGTTCGGGTGCCGCAGCAGCGGATGCGGGTGCAGAAGAAGGCGCGCTAGGGCCATCGCCCTCGGCATCGGGTTCGGCAGACGACGACACATCGGAGGGCATTCGGGAAAGCGATTCGGCAAGACGCCGAGCATTGCTGTTCACGTTGAGATGTGTGTGCATGTGTGCGTATGTGTTGTGTGTATGTGTGTGTGCAGGCGTGTGATTTAGTGGGGAAAATACGGTCAATTTTACAACTTCACACCCAACCACAACAAACTTGCAAAAGTCGAAAGTCCAGTCTGGTCGACGATGGGGATCAAAACTACAAACTAAGTACAAAAACACGAGGACATCAACTGTCAGCAAAATGCGTCTGCGATGCACTCACCCGTCCTCGTCGTCCTCGAGCACATTGAGTTGCGACTGCCGCACAAACACGCCGTAATTTTCCAAACACGAAAAGTACTTTTTACCGGCGACGGTTCCGTTGTTTTTTCCGTCGGCATCGAAAAGCTCAACTCCGATCCACTTTCCGGCCGCAAAAAGTGTTGTGCCACTGTAGCGCACGATTCCCTACACAAACAAATGCCAACATATAAGTACAAATGATGCACTTTCGGTTACACCAAATGATGCAATGGCCATTTTCCAGTAGGAGGTTCGAATAGTTAATGACGCGCGCAACTAATAATGAGATCAGCATGTCAATCGCCGAGCAGCAGAGATGCACGCAACGCGCACCTTCTTTCCCCCTCGGACCTCCACGAGGGCCCCGAGGCGGATGGGCGGGAGAGATGCGTCGGCCATCTCAGAGGCGCTACCCCTCTTCTTCTTGACGCGCTATGTTCAGAAGAGACTGCCCCTCAGAAACGACTCCACGTGGATGGTGCTCCTCTTTTCAACAAACATATATACATACACACACTCCCTCTCTCGCCCTCTTCATGCGCCACAGTGTCCAGCTGTCACTGTTGAAACCAGGACTGCCCCTGCCAGTTGAAACCGACTGAGACGGGAACGGTTTGTTCGAGTGGAACAAATTAAGCGATATCTCGGGAATTCCTTGTGGAACGACGATCACGTGATGATCACGTGTCAGCATGGATGCCGAACGTCGCAGTGCTCCTCCCGCCCGTTCAGTGCAAGCAACTTAACAATGAAAACCACTCTGATGTTTGCCAAAAGAGTGACTGTCACTCGTCCACTGTTCTCTACAGCAGAGTCGCTCCATCTGCTGCGGCGACCGCGTTTGAAGCAAAATGTTGCTGTTTTGTCCCACGTGCGCAAATGTGCTTATTGTGGAACAGGGCTCAGCGGTGGGTGCTTTGGCGTGTACGGTGTTGTTGAAGGGAGTGTGCTGTGAGAAGGGAGTGCGTTGTTAGAAAGTAGTGCACCCGGGGGGGGGGGGGGGGGATGG
>CALSCR010003377.1:0-31277 GCA_943704495.1 Pigoraptor chileana | reverse complement strand
ACACACACACACACACACACACACACACACACACACACACACACACACACACACACACACACACACACACACACAAACACACACACACACAAACACAAGTAGAGAAGTTCAAGGAGAAAGCAACCAAAAAAGCATTTTGAAAAAATAAATCAGCAACCAGTGTGTTCCATAATTGGAGCTTTACACTGGTCGCGTCACACACATCTCACCGCGCGCAAATTGAAGTTACTCAAATGTAAGAAGAAGAACCCAAACACGCCAAAACAATACCGACGCTGTGTGGCAAAGAGAGTCACCACATACACCATGCCACACAGCACAGAAATAGGATCGTTTTGACCGCAACGCACAGACACACACGCGTGCTGCATGCAAGACGACCACGACCACTGCTCCCCCCGAAGCACAATCACGGCACGACACACAGCAGACCCCGAAAGGACAAAAACAAGTAAGTATACAAACAATAACATGATATTGGTGATCACCGCCTCATTTCAGAGACAAAGCACGTTCACTTCTGAATCGACAAACAACAGATCAATCAACGAGTCACACCCCGCACGTGCAATTCAGCACAAGTGGCCAGCCAAGGTTGGTGCGATGGGTCTACATAGACGTGTGCGGTGGAGTGTGAATCTGCATCTGCGGACTCAAACTAATGTGTCGCCTGACGAGCTCTTGGCCAACTTCCTCGATCGACGGAACGCGATTGGACTCCAGCTTTGAAAAGAGCGTTTCCCCGTCAAGAGAAATCTCAAACGCACCGGTCGAAAGGAGTCCCCCGGCGATTTGATTGCCAATCATGAAAGTGAGTGCAATTGCAATCATCTTGCGCTCGGCAAGATATACGTAGAAGGCAGGTGGAGCCATGCCGAGTCTACAGACCGTAATGAGAATAACAGGCAGATGTGAGGTTTAGTTCGTAAACGAGAGATGACGAGGTGGTATATTACAGTTATTATATCCCGCATACATGGCGAATGCGAACCCTCTTTTGAATTAGATGGGCCAGCAAGGATCTGTTAATGACTCACCGTGGGAAAAGGAAGTCGCCGACGAGAAGAAGAATGATGAGACCGAATTGGACGGCCTGGACAATCCTGTCACCCACACGACGCCAGTTGAAAAATATGTAAATGTGCATATAAGTGGCAAATAAAGGATCCAGTTACAACACATTATTCTACATTTGTACAATAGCATTGTGATCTAACCAGATTCACGACCAAACATACCTTGAAAGAAGAACGTTTGTGGGGGGAGCAGGATAATTTCCTCCGACTATGGTCAGGTCGGGGAACGCCGCGCCAAGTTCGCGCGCAAAGACCTCAAAGGTCTTTTTGTAACCTCATGATACGCTTCAAGAGAGATAGATCAAGTCATTGTGGCGTGATGAGCTTTGGTAAGAATTGCAACGGGTCAAGTAACAACGTGACAAACTCTGCCTTTTCATGTCATGCCCGTTTCATGTTCGTGTCGTCGCTCGGGCAACCCACCACATGAGGAATTGGAGGACGGGACGCGGTTCCCCCATGTTTAGGGACATGTGTGATTCTTTAAAAGGCACTCCAACGAGTGTTGGCTGCGCCTCTTCGATGCTGAAGTCGTCCGCGTCGTGATTAGCCTCACCTCTCTTGCTGGATGCCACGTTGCCACGCAAGAGAACCTCCCCGAGCGTCACGGCAACAATGAGGAGCGACACAATGCGCGCACTACCGAGAGCCATAATCCCAAAAATGCGAACGCTTCCTTCTTCTTGCGTTATTGCTCATCTTACGCTCTACTTCACAATAAACGTTTGCGCAACCGTGCGACCACCATCGAAACGGCGAAGACCTTTCAGTGATCACGTGACAAAGCATATCCTTTTTTGGCGGGCCTTTTGAAAATTATTTGGCGGGACGTGTCTCATCGCGATTGCGGCGCCCGTTTTCTGCCAATCGCTTAGCGTCAGATGCCCATGTTTGCTTTTTGTAAAGATTATCGTCAACCAGCTAAAAGAAATGTACCATAATTAAGTTCGGAAGACGTTTTCACCGATTCTCCTTGAGCAAACAGTCGTAAAAATACGCAACACACGGTTGTGATCCACTTGGGATGCACCCAGGCTTCAAGCGGACGTTCTCCGCCGCCACTGCCGAAGTTGCTGCGCCCGCAACTGATGTCTCAAAGGCTGCGCGCACTACATTTGGAAGTGCGTCGGTGACTGCGACGGTAAAAGGTGGTTTGGTCGGCGTGAATACGTCCGGATTAACTGCATCCCCCTCTTCACAAGCCTCAGCCGCCGGGAAGTTTGGGCGTGTTGTCGTATTTCTCATACCTGGATGCATTCCGGTCGGCGTCATAAACGACATCAAGCGCGGGCTTCCTAAACAGGGTGGACGGGTTTCGAGCGTGCTGGATGAAGGCAGGTGCTGGTGCACTCTCTGCAAATTTCCGTTGCTACGCGGGCGCTAATTCAGTTCTTGCGCCTGACTCCTTCGCAGATGTCACACACATTATTGTTCCAAGCGAGGCCGCCGAGGCGCAACAGCTCAGATTATTGCGCACCCACTTGGATTCTCTGAAGCAACGGCCGCCTAAGTTGTCGACCAGCGCAAAGGTGGTCAATGATGCGTGGATCACGTCGAGTCTGAGATACGGACATGTGCTGCCCATCAAAAATTACACAGCAGACGCACTTATGCGGGCTCTCCTCGCCACGCTTTCGCCTCGAATCCACGCTCCATTGGACGTACCCGTCATTTCTGTTGTGACTCCTGCCAAGCAGACGATTTCCACAGGTGAGGGTCAAGTGACCTCTATAGGCGTCAATTCAAAAAAATGTGCAGCAAACAATTTGAGCGCTCACAAGGGTACGCGTACATATTTACTGACGTTGATTTCTCCGTGGATAGATCCAGCTGTGTGTCTTGAGGCCATCGACCCTTCGCGACGCCTTTCAACTGCCAGCGCCGACTCTGGCATTTCGCCCGGCCATAGCCCGTCACAGCTCGCGTGTACGCCTCAGACACAATCTCTGCCAATGTCAGAGCAGCAAACTGGAACTCTGCAGTCCCTACCGTCGTTCAACAATGGAAGCCAATCAATGGGATTCTCGAAATTGGACTTGTCCTCCCAATCACAGTCGCAGCCACTCTTCAGCCGCGGAGTGCCTGGCAATGATGCAGAAGAGGTACGGAAAAGGGTTTGGTGGCGGTTGTGTTACACATTGGTATTCTCGTGCGCTTTTAACGCGACGTCGCTTGCGTGTGCAGGGTTACGGCACTGGTTCAAGCGACGAGGATGCACCGCGGACGTCAAAGTCATATGTGTGCCAAGGTGTTCATTTGCTCGACCATCCGAACAAGATCTTCACGGTGAGTGCATCTGCCCGTTGCACACTTCACCATGTGCGGCTCAGATCGTGCTGTTGACCCACTCTTACAGTCTGACTTGAATGCGCACAGACGAGGTCTGCTCTCTGATAAGTCGAGTATGCAGAACGTGAAACGTTGCCGCAGTCATTTCTGCCGAGACTAATTCGAAACTGTGTCGGTTCAATCGCCAGGATGCGTTGGAGGCGGTGGAGAAGATGCGGCTGCTTATCAACGACGAGAAAGGCGCGCTTGCATTCCGCAGAGCTTTCTGTTCAGTGGCGTCACTGCCGCGGCGAATTGTCCGAATGACAGATGTGGAGGGTCTCCCGCATGTTGGGGAGAAGGCCAGGTGCGTTATGTTATGCTTGAGAGTGCCCTCACCATGTGTGCACGTGGGGATGTCCTTCAATGACCAAACCAACTTATCACAGTGCTGCTTCCTCCCATCGCCTCGTCAGACACATTATCCGCGACATTGTCGTGAACGGTCGATCCACAGAGGCTGACCGCTTGGTCAACACGGAGAGATTCAAAGTGCTGTCTGCATTTCGGGACGTGTTTGGCTGTGGGGCAGTATCGGCTAACAGATGGTACGTGTCACCTTTGTGCCCCCTTTGTACCTTGCCGGGCTGTGTGCTTTTTTCATTCTTTCTGTTGTCCCTCGGGGGGAAGGCTGTCGTCTCTTGCTACCAATTAGAATTAATGTCATATGAAATGGATAGCTTACTCGGGATGGTGTTTATCTGCCTGTGCCAGGTATGATCTGGGCATTCGTAGCGTTGGCGCTGTTCTCACGTGCCCGGCGGCTGATGTTGATGAGCGGCAAAGGAAGGGGATTCAGTACTACCATGACACGATTCAGAAAATGAACCGGAATGAGATGGAGCGTGTTGCAGATGTGGTTCGCAACATTCTACGGGAGATTGTTTCTGAGGGATGGTCCCTTATGATGTGTGGAGGATATCCGCGCGGGAAGTGCGAGTCCAAGGACGTCGATCTACTTGTATCGCACACAGATGCTGCAGTGACCGACGGGCTCCTCAAGCGAATTGTCGACGAAATGACACTAAGGGTGCGTGCATCCTGTTAGGGGGGCTGACCATTTTAATTCTGATTCCAGCACCAATCAATTATGGCATCAAGGTATGATCAAGGTGACTTATGCATCGGCTGATTATGCTGCGTGAATGTTGTAGGGACTGATCGCGTACGTGGAGGTTGTCACTGGGCACAACACAAAGGAATCGGTCAAGAAGATACACGACCGCCCGTTTCGTCCGCGCCGGCGCAGCGAAGGAATGCCCGCACCGGTGGGCTCGTTTGACAGGCTGGACAAGGTATGCACTGAAGAGTATGGAAATGTGCGATCACAATGCCATCGATGCCGCAATCCTTCTCAGGCAGATCCAACGTTTTTGAGTGTTTGCTACAACAATGCCTGTTTTTTCTTCTTATTTTCCTCCCCACAAACACCCCAGGCGTTTATCTTCATGCGATGCCCCTGGGACTCTCCTATCCGACGTGTGGATCTCGTCGTGTCGCCGCCTGATCAGCTCCCTTTTGCAATCCTTGGCTGGACCGGCAGCAAAATGTTTGTCCGATCGACGCGCCAGTATGCACGTGATGTCCTCGGCCTGAGCTTGTCAAGCCACGGACTATTTAATAGCGACGGGGTGGCGACGCCTGCGACATCAGAGGAGGACGTCTTTCGCCTCCTGAAGCTAGAGTACCGTTTGCCTGAAGAGCGAAACTGCTGAATTTGCTTGTCATCCTGAGGCTGGCACTACTATTATTTAAGTTGGAACTTCTGAGAAAGCGTGCGACCAAACAGGGTTCAGCGAAAAACTCAATATATTTAAGGCCGTTATTCCATCAATCCGATCGGAAGGGCAACAGTAGGCAATCGCTCCAAATGTATGTACAAAATGGTTGAGGAGGAAGCATGACATTATCACGATATCGCCGAGTAAGCGCATCGATCTACTCGATGCACATTCGGCAAAGTCGTACGTTTGGTGGGGGCAAAGAAAGTGAAGACCATGCACATGAAAAAAAAGAGTGAGAGCAGACGCGCACGCACGCACGCACGCACGCGCAAACGCAGAAAGACGAGCGACGACAGATAGCAACGGTCAAAAGGGCAGAAGTGGACATTGCAAAACGCACACAACAAGTGGCAACGAATACACTCATGCTCCAAATCGTCGTAGACGACTGTAAGCAAGCCACGCGCCTAGTCCAACGACACCCGCCCGCATCGCACGGTATACAAAGCTCGGTTTTGGAGTTGCAACAACAGCCGCAGGTCGCAACAGCTCGGCAATGTCAATCTCGGCATCCCAGTTACGGACGATTCCCTCAACGTGGCCCATGCCGACAACTGCGACGACACGCCGACCCACCGACCGCATTGTATGCGCCATAAACAAATCGCGCTCCGCAATTAGCGTGCGCGATACTGCAGGGTATTCGCGCGTGAGATCGGCAAGCGCCTCACTGAGAATGTCCTTTTCCTTGAAGCGTTCGACATCCTCGGGAGTGCATCCCGACGGCGTGCGCACAATTTGGTATGCCAACTTCAACTTCTGCCAGCCCGACAAGCATGCCAGTGTCCGTTGTAGAGTCACCTGTATCGGGCGGTCGCCGAGAATGACGCGGCATCCCTTCAAACGGCGCGCCTCAGCAACTGCGACGCGAAATTCGCCACCAGGCACAATTTGCAGATCCTTGGAGAGCTTTGCAGAGAGCGCTGAAAGAAGAAGTTGCATCACGCCCATTGCACCGCGACCCTGTGCAAGATACATACACAAAACGAACATGTGGATAAATAAATAATTGGGCTTAAAACAACTGACATGTCAGGTGCTGCTCATTTGACGAGATGAACAAACAAAAGATGAACAAACAAACGTATGAGGGGATACATACCTCGCGGAGTACTCGCTGCACCTCTCGCAAAGAAAACTCAACATCGGGGACGTTGTTCTCCTGCACCGTCAGTATGTTCACTCGACTGTTGCACAGCTCAAGGACGATAATGTCGGGCTTCACCATGCGGATTGTCTGCAAGAAAGATAGAAAAAGCGACCAAAATTACAACAAACTAATTAATACCGGATAAGAGAAAACTCAAGCACATCATAAAGCTGTTCTTGTGACCTCTCCTTCATGCAGTGGGTCATGTCTATCACACGTCAACAGCGCCCCTGAAAACAATTAAAGCCCTCAATGCTCACCTTGATCACATCCTCACAGCTCTTCGGACTGAAGTGTGCAGTGCCGACAAGATAAACTTCGCCCTCTCCGGAAGCTTTTCTCAACACTGTCACGGTCGGCGGGAGCTGCTCTTCAGAAATCATTGACGATGACGACTCCGTGGCTTTCTCTGCATCCACTTGACCAGCGGCGGCATCGTCGTTGGACAGCACAGGTTCTGATGCGGTTTGATCCCCTTCACAGCGCACACTTTCCAGAGTTGCGCCAACGGTGACTGACATTGGCGTATCCATTTGCTGATATTTAACCGACGGCTTCTCGTAGGATTCGTCCGAGGGAATGTTCATGACGACATCCGTTGCGTGTGCGTGCGATGCAGGAAACACGGCGGTGGTGCCCCCAACAGTGTCCATCGCGTAGGCAGGCATGATTGCAAACAGCCCCGTAACAAACGGAAGCTTTGTGACTTGGAAAATGTTATCTAAACAAAGCGGGCAACAATGAGTAAATCTTGCAACGCCGTGGGATCTAATCGGCCGCCACACGCGGTTTGAAATAGAAAGTGGTGTGGGTTGATGAACGAATGCATTATTGTGCGAACACTCTTGCCCCAAACGGTGGCAAAGCAGGTCAGTGGAACATCCGCCTTAGACAGAGGCAGCACACAATACGTTGGAGATGTGTCTGTTGTGTGTCTGTTGTGTGTCTGTATGTGTGTGTGTCTGTGTGTGTGTGTCTGTGCAGTGCCCCCTGCCCGACATCATCTGTTTCGACGGTTGGGCACTCCCGGTCCATCGCCGGCCCCATCATCCACCATCACTGGCGACCCCCAAAATAAACTTTCCTCTTGTTTTTTTAATACTTTTGGTTCGGTCAATAATAAATAATAACTTCTTCCATACACTGTCAGTACATTGTAATTTATTTATTTATTTTTGCGAGTCATGAATTTATTTATTTTTTTGTTTTTGTTCGTTTGGTTGGTACCGATTCTCTCTCTGCGCTCCCATTGGTCAGTTTCGCAATTTTGGGGCAGCGAATCCTTCACTATGGGTTAACTATGAAGCGGTCACTGGATCACGTGCACGTGATCGATATCAGCCTCTCCTTTTTAGCTATGGGATGCGCCATACTCATTGGCGCGCGGTTTGCGGTTGCAAATTAAATTGGATGTTGGTTGAATTTGTGCGATAAATTTGAAAAAAGTCCAATGTATTCGATCTATGGTCCGTGCTGCCCCATAGTCATTGGGAATGCGTCATCCCAGTCGTGCGCGTATAAATTGGAAAACTTCGTGAAACCGGCAAATATTTAGACTGCTTTTCAATTTGACGGCCCCATCCCTCGCGCTTTGGGGCAAAACTTTCGTGGGGGTCACGACGAAAAAAAACGTGACGGTCGCAAAACGCAACCCCCAAAAACCCAATTGCTCGTGTTCGTTGCGCCGACAGATTTGGCGGGACTCCCGCTCTCACCTCTTTTGCTGTGTCAGGGCAAGTCTGTTGTTGTGTGCACAATTCTCGAATGCGCCAAAATAAGGGCACGAAAATGAGCTGACACGGGTTCGAATCGACTGGAGCAAATTGGACTCACTGAGCGGAACATCGAGTGGCTCTCGTAGTTTGGTTCATCAAATGATTTGCAAAGAACATGGCTATGCTGTCGGCATTGGAATGGGACAGATACTGAAATCCAGATACGAAGATGGAGCAGGTTTATTCAGACTCTGGAATATGGATGAATTTGGTTACAACAGCGGACGCCGCCATCCGAAGTAAACCCGCCAACAGAAGGCTGGCTACGGAATTGCTCGTCGCAAGGTTATACAGTTGTACATATTGTTCCGGTGACCGATTCTAAGTGTCATATTGTCCTGCCATACACAACTGAAAGAGAGCCTCTGAGGAGGATGTAAAGCACATTTTTAATATATGGTCTTCGGCTGTTCGCTCTATACCGTAAAATATGGTGAATGCAAACACTGACATATTTGATGAAAGGCGAGGACAGTTTCGTACAGTGTGAGTGGTCTACTGTACTGATCACTTCCCGACCTGGCTCGTATAAAAGTTGAACGAAAATGCGTTTATTCGGACAACGAAACACTCGATCACTAGAAAAATGATGCTGCCCGCGGGATGTTCCTGTTCATGTCATCAGTCTATAGCAAGGAGACTTCCTCAGGGGCAAATCACAGCGTGACAGCCAAGGGAGTCTCATGAAAGGACAAGTTGTCTTTGCTGACGAGTAGTCCGATCTTTCTCAATGGCATGCCGCGGCCGGTTCAGCCGACCAGCCGACTCACTGGCCGTGACAGTCTGATTCTGCCCGGGCGGGCACGTGATGATCGATTTTTTCAAAAGTGGCGCCAACTCGGCACGGCTGATAGGGGCACTACACGGCTGACAGTAACCCGGTTTTGTTCGAGACTACTGACGGCCTGATCGCTGCGGCGATTCGCAGTAATGATAACCGGTCAAGTTCAAGTTTGTCGCATGGAGTGTTTCTTTGTGTCAGAGGATTCTCATTAATCTAGAATAATTCGCGTTTGAGTCGAATTTCGCAGTCTTTTCTCGACTTCGCTGTCGGTACTTGTGTTACTGCACCAACTGTTCTCAAACACTGCTCGGGCGTTCCATC
Source organism: Pigoraptor chileana (assembly GCA_943704495.1). Classification (NCBI taxonomy): domain Eukaryota; class Filasterea; order Ministeriida; family Capsasporidae; genus Pigoraptor; species Pigoraptor chileana. The sequence goes on along the minus strand of CALSCR010003377.1, from coordinate 22,059 downwards.
GGGCTGTTGAACCAAGGAAGTGGTTTTTCAATGTATCTGCTGCTGTAATCACCATATTTCGCTTCGAAAAAGTATGCCCGGTCTTTCAAATACCATGCGTGATGTTCGATGATACTCGTGGCGATTCGATCCACTATCCACTTAAAACACTGTCAGTGGTTGGGCATATCGACCAAAAATGGGCAACGAAAGCCTTGATGACGACCTCCTGGGCGCTGTCGACATGGACTCAATCTGGAATAATCACATCGCCATCGACAATGCTGCAGCACCACTCTCGGATATTGCGAGGCCAACGGCGTCAAATCCCGCGACAACTGCGGCGACAACTGCGGCGACAACTGCGGCGACAACTAAGGTAGCTGTGAGCGCCGGCAAGAGGCGTACAATGTCCATTGATATCGACAACATGGACAATTGCCTCGCATTGCTAAATGAAACGGCCACTCTGCATAAAAACGCCCGCGCGCACACCCCCGAAATTGCCGACGACAACGACTGTGTGGATCTCTCTGCTCTGCGATCCGATTCCATGGACTACGCAGTACTTCCGCCAACGCGACACGCTTCGAACGATGTCCCTTCCGCAAACGTCGTCTCGCACTTGCATCGTGCAGTTGTGAATGTGACAGCGCCTCCGCGCACTCTCTCGAGTGGATGGCTTACATGCCGTCCCCCATCGCCGTCACGAAACCTATCGCGACCCGTGTCGCGAACACTGAGCATGCCTCCGGTTCCGGCCATTAAAACGGTTGCTGATCTTGTTTCTGGCAGACGCATCTCACGGAGCTCTTCCGACGCCGAAGCGCATGTTGTGCCGCCGTCCTCATGCCCATCCGCTGACGCTGGGGCACCTTCGTCAGCGCCTGTGGTCATGATGCAGCGTGGCGTGGTCTACTCGTATGCAACAACAGCAATAACGCCACCCGAAGCCCCGACAGCCCCGACCCTTGAGCATTACGCTGTGCTCAAAAAGGAGTTCGGGCACTCGCAGTTCAGAGGGTGTGTGTGTGCTTTCATGCAATTATGTATGGAGTCTTTATCTGATTTGTTGTATTTGTTCTTCCTCATCTTAAACGTCGAGCGATTCGTGTGTGTGTGTGTGTGTGGATTACACAACTTCTTCCCAGACTGCAATGGACCGTGATCGATGCCGTTGTCAACCAAAGAAGGGACGTATGCTGCGTCTCTGCCACAGGTAACGCCACATTCTCATTCTCCGTGAATCAATATGGGTTGCGCTCGTGTTGCTGTTGTTTAATTTCCGCATCATTTTCGTTATGAAGCCCAACCTAACCATGGCATTAACCCCCACACACATACACACACCTTAATGATTGGCCAACACACTCGAAGGGTCTGGCAAGTCGCTATGCTACCAATTTCCCGCCGTTTTTCAGAAAGGAACTGCGCTTGTCGTGTCTCCGCTCATCTCGCTGATGGAGGACCAGACTCGCGCCCTCCTTGCGCGCGGCATTCCCGCCACCTTCCTCGGTGGGTGAAACGTGCAGCAGGCCTCACTTGGCATGGTGCGTTATCTATTCGCTGGTGGTGTCTTTGTTTCGCTCATATATGTTGCTTGTATCATCTTCGTTTTGCCAGGGAGTGCCAACAAGGACATGGGCGAAACAATTGGGAGGCTGTCACGGTGAGCAGTTGTGATTGTGCTTGTCTCGTAACTGCCTTGCGACAGTATATATAGATGAGGCTACTTTATGCGTTGCGGTCGCTCAGGATGTATGCTTTGCCGTTTGCAGCGGGGAATACCGTGTTGTGTATGCCACGCCCGAGTTTCTTACTGCCGGCGCCCACGACCTCATGGCTTCCTGGGAGAGAGAAAAAGGTGAATATTATCATACGTCAAATGCATGTCAAGTCAAAGTAATCCGTGATCCAAGATAGTAAGTCCGCTTATTCTTATCATTCTTATACATGTATTTGTCACCTCTCCCTCTCTCAGTGTTTAGCCTTGTCGCAATCGATGAAGCTCACTGCGTCTCCCAATGGGGACACGACTTCCGGTCGTCATACCGCCAGCTCGGTTGCATCAAGCAGGCCATGCCAACGGTACGTGCATGCGTGCAGTGTGGGACGTGATAGCACTCGCATAACTTTGTTGTAGTTACGTTAATAACAGAAGTTACTCCCTTCTAACTGTCGCACTGCAGACACCTGTAATTGCGCTAACAGCGACGGCAACAGAAGGAGTCCAACACGACATATGCAAGTCGCTTTCGTTGAAAACTCCGCTTGTGCTGTGCTCCTCGTTTGACCGGCCGAACCTCATGCTTGAGGCACGGCCAAAGACGGGCGATGTGAGGGCTGATCTCGCCCCGTATTTCGCCGGACGGTGGGCTTTCATGTCGACGGCCGACCATGTTTTGTGAAGTTGTGTGTGTATGTGTGTGTGTGTGTGATTCTTCTCTTCTTCACTGCTATGCAAACAACCAGCAATTATTTTTCATTGGAATAACTGATCCTTGAACTCTATTTAGACGAAAACAAGGTGTTTGTCAGGACACTAAGTTTCGAACCCCCATTGTCCCTTTCGTCAGGCCAAAGGGCGGGTGGTCGGCCATTGTGTACTGCCCGACAAAGAAGGAGACGGAGCGAGTGGGTAATTGGGGTGGCAATTTGTACTTGGTGTAAAAAAAAGTTTGCAAACGGGGAATCGCAGGTGACAGTGCACTCCCTTTTGCCTTACGAATTTCCATGACATCACACTTTTGTACTCACAGGTTGCCGCCGAGCTGTCGTCCCTCGGCATCAAGTGCTGCCACTACCACGCGGGAATGGGCCTCAAGGACAGGAAGGAGGCCCATGACCAGTTTTCCCTGGACCGTGTTGAGTGCTGTGGGTTCGACTGGTATTACTCGCACTCTTCCCACAGCATTCACATTATCTTGTGCACCAATCAGATCCTTCCCTTTATTGTCCAACTCGTGTGTCTACATTGAGTGCTACGCTCCTTCTCTCGTGAACCTCTCGATGTGAACATATCGGCTGACTTTTCCCCAATGAATATTCCCCCGTGCAATCGCACAGGCGTTGCAACAATCGCGTTTGGCATGGGCATTGACAAGCCCGACGTGCGCCTGGTCATCCACTATGGCTCTCCCCGAGACGTCGAGTCTTACTACCAGGAGATTGGTCGGTGCGGGCGAGACGGACAGAAGGGGCGGTGCGTCGCATTCCATAGCCCATCTGACAGCCTCGTCAATGCACGCGCCATTGCTGAAATTGAGAACGAAACGCACCGGAACCACCGCCTGAAAATGATGCGCCGTATGGAAGAGTACCTGACAGCCCCACAGTGCCGCCGCCGGTGGGTGTGCTGTCTGTCTGCATGTGATGGATGTCTGTCTATCTTTAGATTCCCCCGTCTCCTCTCTACTGTTGTCAATCGTGAATCCTCGTGCTGCAACAACTTGGCTTTCGTCATGCGTAGAAATTGAGTTAATTGCAGTAATGGACCGATTGATTGCATATTCACAAAACTGGTGCCGTATTTACTCTATTACAACAGCTTCATTATATCCCATTTTGACCCTACGGCCACCGCACCCGCACCCGCCAACGCACTCTGCGGATCGTGCGATAACTGCTGTGCTGCCATCGACCGCCTCACAAAGGCAGGGCGTCCGCCCGCAAATTTCGGCGATGAAGATGCCGACGCCAATGCGTGCGAGGGAGACACGGCGCACCCGTCGCAGTTGTTTGGTGACAACAAGGTGGATCTGAGTGCGGAAGCTCGTCTGCTTCTGCATTCGATTGTGGTTGCGGGTGGCCGCTTTGGGCTTGGTTTCTCTCTCGAGGTGTTGAATGGAAAGGATCCGAAAAAGGCGTGGCCGTCGAAACTCCCGATGATACGTGCAAACCCTGCGTTTGGGGCGGGAAAGGCGCACTCGGATGCCTGGTGGCGCGGCCTGTTCAAGCAGCTTGAGGCTCTTCAACTTGTAGCCGAAGCAGCCGTCAAGAACGGATTTGGATTCACGGCCGTGGTTACTCCCGATGGCGAGGCGTGGCTTGCGAAAAGTGACGACGGCGAGGGAGGCCCTCTGATGCTGCGACAGACGGATGCGATGGTTTCCGCGGACCGTAAGGGTAATCGAGGAAAGTCGTGGGCGCCGGCGGTTGCTCGGGGATCGAGCTTTGGGAGTGCGGGTCGTGCTGGCGGTGGCGGTGGCAGTGGATTGAATTCGGATGTGGGTGGTGGTTATGTGTCGGCAGCCCCAGTGGACCCGCACTTCAACGGTATGGTGGAGGATCTGTTTGAGCTGCGCAAGGTGATTGCGGAAGAAACACACGAATCGCTCGCAAACGTCCTCGATACGACGACCCTGTGGGCTATTGCATCCGCACGGTATGTGCATGCGATTCCCAACCCCGTGACTTTATTTGTGGGCATGAATCGATCTTGCAATTGTGCATTCAATTGTAAATGAGCTTGGTGTGTGTGTTTGCATGGGGATGGTACAGGCCTTTGCTGTTGCTCATGCAATTTATTGGCTGCCATTCTCTTTCACAGGCCTGGATCGATAGATTCTTTGCGTGCTGTGGAGGGTGTGAGAGAAGCGTTCGTTGCTCTTCACGGGCTGCGGTTTTTGTCGGCTGTGTATGCCTACTGCGCACGTGCGGGAGCAACTCCCGACCCAAAGCAGGCGCCGCGTGCAGCCCCAGAAATCGATTTTGGACTGCCTCCCACGCAGACAGCAACACTTGCCATGTTCATGCGGGGGATGGAAATGGCGAGTTTTGTTGAAGTTATTTCTATTCCCGCGTCATATCGTTGTGGAAATTCGGTGGTGGCTCTGTCGCTAACGCACTCTCTCCCTGTCTTTCCGCTTCCTTGCGATGACTTATGCAGGCCGACATTGCACGGGAACGTACATTGGCTGTAGGAACGATCGAGAGCCACTTGTGTGCCGCACTTGCCGCCGGTGCTGATATTGACGTGCGAAAATGTAAGCGGAGTGGGTGGTGTTGTTGGTGTTATTGTTGTGTGAAGTCCCGATGCCAATGAGCACAAACGGCGTTCTTGCAATTGCGTATCACACTTACCTGCGATTTTGCCCTTCGTTTGCCCTTCTTTCACAGTGGGAGTCACGCGCGACTTGTACGACAGAATCACAGCAGTGTGTACGAAATTATCTGGGGGTAAGTTTATCGGAATGCGAACCTCGCTGTGCGGTGTTGAATCTGTAGTATAATAGAAATCGCGACAATAGAACAACCAACTAGGCAGATGCCCTCTGAGCTGACCTTTATCCTCATTCTCCTTTCAGTTCCCACCCTCAGCACGCTCAAGGCACACCTCCCGGATCTGTCGTGGACTCATCTGAAGGCCGTCTCCATTATGCTCTCGCTCGGCCTGAACATGCCGCAAGATTCCGCGGAAGACAACGCACAGTGCGATGACAATCCAAACGCCGGCGCAAACGGAGAACACAGCAACGCCACTGAATCTGACTCTGTCGTCGTCGATACCGTCGTCACTCCGACAAATCAAGAAATGCAGGCAACTGAGGCCGACTTGCTGCCAAAAAGACCTCACATGATGGTCGCATCTTCAGCCTCACTGCATCGCCCCTCCGCAGTTCCAGTGACACCCTCTACACCATCTGCCCAAACTACCGTCTCAGCTGCAATGGATGAAGCTACGGATATTCTGTGTTGGATCCGCGATCGTGCCCCGGTGTCTATGCCCATCACTCCGTCAACGCCGTCGAGTATCCCGACCCCACCCGACGCGTCGGCTCGGAAGAGGCAGCTTCCCGCCTCCTTTCTTTCCACGCGCAGCACACCCAAATATGCGCGCACTGGAGATGGATTGCCACACCGAAAGCCGTTGTGAACAACTTTCGGCATTTACCCGTCTCTCGCAATCAAACACGGCAGATGCAATCGGCAGGCACACTGAACTACAAATCTCAATTAATCAAGGACGACGGGTCCCAAGTCAAGTGGTCGCCCGATGCTAAGCAGGCCACCCAGAGTGCACGATGCACCATGACCTACTCCACACGCTCAAAATAACGCGGGGAGGCGAGCGGCTCGACATACGGCCCACGGCACAGCAACCCTCGCTCTGTGGATAAGCCCATGTGAGAATATTAAAAAATTAAACAGCCAGGAATTCGATAAATGGGCAGAAAATATATGTTCCAGTGAGCATGGATTGTATGGTACCATGAGGAGTGGAATGACAAGCAAAAACGTTTCCAGGAAAGAGAGGGAGAGAAAAAACGCACGCGACACGCGCGCAGCCGCAGACTCCACGATAGACACACAGTCAACATCGGCGTCGACTTGAAACCAGACGCGAAAAGGCAATGGAGAACACGAGACGAAAATCAATACAATGCACTGAGCAGGGCGCCACAAAGGGGCAGTTTCAAACAGTGAATGGATTACATTACATGCATGCATGCACACGCATTATGCATCGACCTCCATCTCTTCGCCGTTCCGCCCAACGATGACGCCATCCGAGCCCACACCCTCTCCGTTTGCAGATGCATCAGGCACTTGGCCAGTCTGCAGTTGCTGTTCCAGTCGTCGCATTTCATCCAGCGTTGTTGCTTTTGCGATGGCGTCCTGATGAAGTCATTGACACATTGAATTAATGTGTGACAAGAAGAGCGAGAGATGCGGTGCATGTGCACGCCCTGGTGGACATCTGATTCTTTCGACAGATAACTCACCTTGATTTTCTGCACTTCAGCTGCCGTTGGCACCGGCTTGATTGCCTCCGTTGGCAGACCCTCTCCAGGTGTGAAAGTGGAGACCTTCTGCCCAAGCTCCTCATGTAGCTTCTGCCCCTTCTTGCCACCAAACAGCTTGGCAGCTTCAGCGCGATCCTGTTGTTTTCATCGAATTTGTTTAACGTTCAGGCGGGCGAATAGCGTTTCTTCACAGATGACACGCGGGGGGGGGGGGGGGGGGGGGGGGGTTCCCGTATAGACATCGAGTTGGGACGACGTTGTTTCACTTGCCTTTTGCTTGATGCGCTTGAAGTCCAGTAGCCGGAGCGACGGGATGTTATGCACAATATACTGCCGGTAGTATGTCTGCGATGCGACAGGATTCTTCATGATGCACAGGGAGCGCAGCTTGCTAAACTTTGCCAACGGAAGGAGATCGCCGAGCTCAAGCAACTGGTTGTTTGCGAGGATCAATTCCTCCAAGTTTGGAATACTTGTTGCAACATCCCGGTCAATCTTTCTGCAATACGCAACGTAAACGAGTGTCTCCGTCAGCATAACAACAAGATTGTGGCAGTCTTCTAAAGCACTGTAATGAGCGCGAAGCCACATGCTCCTTCCACTGGCTTATGCGTCACGCGAGAGTTATGCGTACCCGATACGGTTATTGCTCAAAAACAAGGTCTTCAATCGCAATAGCATAGGGAATCCCTCAAGTTTTCGTATGTGGTTATCTGTCAAGTCGATAGCGTCGAATTGGTCCTGCAACATACGAGACATGGGGGGTTGTTGAGATACCGAATAAAGAAACAACAATTCCAACGAGCTTCGGGCATGATTCAGAACAATTTAAAGTGCACATATGCAAGTTTTGCAGCCAAATACGCAATTCCATTGACGATATGCAATATTCACTCACCAGTGTGGCACCAAGGTTCTCGATGACGGCAATTTTGTTGCCTTGACACGAGAGTGGCATCACAAATTACAACAGTCCAAACAGGAAACGAAGAGTCAAAGGCGTAACGAAATACAATCACACACAAATAAAGCAGTTCGGTAAGACGATACGTAATGAGGCAGCCATGGAAGGTTGGTTAAGAAAGACGGATTGAGATGGATACTGCGCAGATCCAATTCGCGATCCTTGATTGGATTCAAGTACTGCGGCGACTCGACCACAAGGTCCGCTGTTAGACGCACCATTCTTGCAAGAAGTGTAATCCACACGTGCACGCTGATAGTACAGAATGCAAGATGTGCACTTCACTACGCGAGAAGATGGATCCGCTAAATAGTCAGGTGCAGACACGTCGAGGATTGTTTGCCGTGTCTTTTTGGAGTGGATGCGAATTTGTTTCTCGCAAAAGCTGAGGAAGCAGACGGATTACTTGCCCATGCCCAGCTGTTGAGTGGGACAGCCACCCTTAGGCCCCCTTAGGCCCCCTTACTATCAATGCCCTAAGGGGGCCTAAGGGGGGTCTAAACGACTTAACCGAAATCTCGTCAAACTGTCATCCAATCAAATGCGTTTGCGAGAAGGTGAAATAATAAACTCGCCCGCCTCTTCCCCAAAAATGGAAATTGAACTGAAAAGTTTGTAAATTTTCTCCTCTTTTTATGCGTCACAGTCACCAATTAGGGTCGACGTAGCGCCCCACATTGCCGGTTGGTGCGTTCCTTTCTGCACGCGCCGCCTTAGTGGAACCTCTAGAACAGAAGTGCGGGCGCCAACTAAGTTTACCACTCAATTCAGTCTCCTGCCCCAGGATGGAGGGGCAACTGGCCGGCAAAGCATCTATGCTTGAATATTTCCTTTCTTCCTTGGCGTTGATAGGTGTTGATTAACTGATTAGACGCTCGGAATTGAGGCCGTCAGCAGCCCCCCCTCCCCCACCCCCCCCCCGATATATGGTACTGGGGGCCGTCGGAATCAGAGCAACGCAGCGACTTTAGATGGACCTTCGACCTCCGCGGTCTGCAGGCGAAGATGAAGTTTGCCAAGTTGCTGGAAACACAGGCTGTCGCAGAATGTGGTGACAAGTACATTAGCTACAAGGTAACTGATCACCCTCATGCCCTTGGCCGGCTGCGGGTTGTTCGTTAGTCCTAGTTGACTGAATCTGAATAATTGACGTGCACGTGCCCAGACTGCATCGATTAAGCACACCCCGGTGCATCTTTCATAATGTCATGTACTGTGTATGCCGTGTTATGGCCACTGAAACTGAAGACTGTCTGACCACGCTAGCTGAGGCTTAGTAGTGCTGAGGGACAAGCTCACGCACACGCTGCAAGTTGCCAAAGTGACTAATTTTTGGGCCGTTTTACAAAACATACACATCACAGCGTCTGAAGAAGCAAATCAAACGTATAGTAAGGGAGAATGCGGCACAGGCAGAAGAGGCTGAGAAATCAGGGTCTCGGGGTGGAACGCCCGTAGTAGGTATGTTTCGCCGGACGACTGTGTTGTGTACTCTGCTGACGGACGAGTCAGTTGCCTCCATCCATCAGCAGAGCCAGTACACTGTGCGCGGGTCAAATTCGCGATGCAATCGAATGGCCTTATTCTGATTAGTCCCCGTCAGTCAGTGCCTCGACTGATAGTTTCGCTCACATTGCCTCTCACTCTTGTCTCTGGTTGTTGTGGTGCGCTTCAGCTGTAACACTGGCTTGAATCCTGTATCTGTCTTTAGTTTCAATTCTTACTGGCTGTCTGTCAATCAGTGACAGTTTGGTGCTCCTCTGGTGTGTATGCGGTCCGACTGCAGTTACACTCTCCTACTACTGGCTGGAGTCGGGCTAAATTTGTTGCAGGCTCATTAATGTTGTGTAGTCCATGGACGGCACGTCCGTGGGTTTTTAACTTCCTCTTGAATCTGACCTGACTCAGGTAGTGGATACCTTTATATTGTTCCTAAGCAGTCGATATATCATATCCTTCCGAACTGTTGCTCTGCACACAGCTTTCGAACGTGGAACGAAAAATGACGACGTCATCGTTGAGGAGATTACTGTGGAAGGCCCACTCTCTCCCAACAACATCAGCCTCGAGTCGCTCGATCCTGCCGTGCTGGGCAGCAGCGATTCTGGAGGAGAAGGTGGCGTGCGTGTCGTGCGTGTGCGCTCCGTCAACGATGGACCGAAAGCAGAGGGCATCTTCATCGAACTTCTCTACAAGGAGATGGAAAAGTACGACGAATTCTTCATGGGTGCGTACTGGATATGCACTAATATCCATTGACAGCGGCATTGCATATGCATCCTTTCAGTTGCTTCAATGTGTTCGCCGTCGTAAGTCGTTAAGTACATAGCCGATATAGTGTCTTGCAGACGTCAACTCAACCGTGAAACCGAGGTGTCATTATAATTATACCCCAAACCCGGCACACATACACATACTCATACCCATACCCATACACATACACATGCACATACACATCTGACGCATGCATACACAACACATACATACACATACACATACACATATAACACACATATAATACACATGCACATGCACATGCACATACATATACACATACACATACACATACATACACATACACATACACATACACATATAACACACATATAATACACATGCGCATGCACATACACATACGCATACTCATACATGCACATACACATACGCATACACATACACATACACATACACATTCATTTCTGAACCGAGATACACATACTAATACATTCATACACATATACACACATAAACATGCATATACATGCGCACATACAGTGCAAACTTTAATTTCATGACACATACACATGCATGCTGCTGTGAATAACCATAACATACTACACATGCATGCCCTCTTCAAGTTGGCTATTAATCGAGCCAAGTTATGTCAATTCAGCATAACCTTTTGACACTGCCAATTTTTGTGTGCGCCGTCATTTATAATTCCTTTCTCAAAACAATTAAACACGTCTGCAGAGAAATTGAATGGCGCCCGTCGGCGGTTCCAAGAACTGCAGCAACAGCTTCGAGCAATGCGCCTTGGTCGCCCGGCCAACTCGAAACTTTTCCAACCAAAATCGCTCGCAATGCTCAGTCAGAGGTTCAGATCGTCGCTCGTCCTCACACGCTTTGGATCGAACGCCGTTGGTGTGGAATCGGAACTCCGCGATGGTGTTCTGGAGCGCAATGCAAAGGAGGCCGAGCAGATGCTTTTGTCTGCTTTCTCGGAGCATTATCGCTATCTCCACATTCTGCGCGACTTTCAAATCCTCAACATGACTGCATTCCGCAAGATAGTGAAGAAGCACGACAAAGTACGTTTTATTGGCATGGGCGCGCTCTCTAACTTTCTCACTCTCTCCTTCTCTGTCTCTGTCTCTGTGTCGCCTTGCACTCCATGAGTGTGGCTGACACTGCCGAATCCAAAAACGTGACCTTACACGGTCTCTGTCTTCTTTAATTTTGTGTTTAAGCATGTCATATACAATGCTGCAGCGCTCAATTTCGTGAATGACCGTGACCATATTAATCTTGCCAACCTCCTGTTGGTTCTTCGCAGTATGCCGGTGTCCGTGTTGAGCAGGATGTGCTGCATGATGCAGCCAACCATTCTCTCGCATCTACAGCCTCAATTGACGAGATGGTTGTTGATGCGGAGGTGAGCCGTCCTTGTTTACCTGCACCCAATCGCCACACACACACACACGCACATACATACACATACACCTATGTATCATGTGTTTGACTGCACAAGGGGACTCGCTTGACGATCTTGATTGAAACTATTGTTACCTGTCCACTTCCCTTTTTTATATTAATTATCGCTTCTTAATAACAAGCATTATGTCGCTGTCTCTCTGTCACACCGCAGCGTGTCGTCACAGATAGCTTCTTTGACGGAAATCGCCGGCAAGCCATGCACCATCTCCGGTATCCATTCAAACCACGGGTGAGTAAATTTAAGTTCTTTCTACGTAAACCGCTGGTCAAAGGAGTGGAATTCGATGTGCCTATTTGCTCTGTTTGTGTCTGAGATGCTCGGATGTGCTTTATTTTAACAGATTGACTGCTTGGATGTGCTTATTTTAACGGATATATTGAGTCCTAGTTCTCATTGTGTGCTGTATTAATTATCGTCAGTCAATGGCCGGGATGAGGGCTCCCTTTAACTGCCATGCCGTGGTGAATTTGACCTGGTTCCCCTACCGCCGTGTATTTGTCAACACATTAGTCGAAAACAGCCTCACATTAACATGTGCCGATGTATTGACCGCACTTGTCATAATCATAAACTTATTTTCGCAGTCGTACAGTTGGCCGACCTTCCGCCTCGGTGTCTTCATCGGCATTTTCCTGCCGTGTCTGCTTCTTCTTATCCTTGCGGGTGGGCATCTGTGATGATGGGTTTAGGTTTCGTTTGCTCAGAGGGTATTCTTATATCTGGGTGTGGGTTTGACAGGCCGTGCTGATATGTCATTGACACTACACACACACACATAGCATAATGTGGCATTGCTTTAGTTGACGCCAACGTGTCCCATGGACCGAGACAATTCAGCTTTACCGTTAGCACAAGCGGCATGCACCTGCTGTACAGTAGAGCGTCAGTAACGCCGCATGAAATTGTGTGAGTGTGTGTCTGCCAGTCGACAGGCGGAGAGTAATCAAATTGTGGATTTCGCAGCGCCACGCACTGGCTGTCCGCGACAAAAACAAGGCCTACCGACTTGTCTGATGTGATGGTTTTTATAAATGCATTGTGGATCGCAATAGGGTTTCTACCGGACGTCAAGAAGAACTATCCGGATGTCCGCAGTGGTGTCGTGCTCTTCCGTGGGCTTGGATTGCCGATCATCGCAATGTGGCTGTTTGGCGTCAACGTGTACATTTGGCACACCAAAAAGATCAACTACGTCTTTATTTTCAACATGAATCCTAGGAACGCACTGAGCTATCACCAGGTCATGGAGGTGCGGCTACTGACATGAGCTGATCGTGTGGCGTCCTCTGTTCGCTGATTTGAATAGGACGAATGGGGGCTCGTGATGCACTTATTTGAGCTGCTTTTGGCTGCGCCATTTCCTGCCATGGGGGTCGCACATCACACAGCTGGACTTTAATTGACTAATATTATAATATCGCACTGTCATGGAGTTGTCCTAACCACTTCCGCATTATCACGCGCAGATTGCATCCTTCCTCACAATCCTGTGGGCTCTTGCTCTCGTTGTGCATCTCTATTTGCCGGTGCTGTCGTCGCTGACGCAGACGAGCTACATTGCACCCGTCCTCGCCGGGGCCATGCTGACGTTTCTCCTGAACCCAATCAACATCACATATAAGTCCAGCCGCGTGTGGCTTCTGAGGAAAACGGTGAGTGCGTGTGGGTGATGCGCGGCTGGCTCACTGGCATGCAGCATTGTTGTCAGTCTGTGGCGCAGTGATCTTCGCTGTTCCTCTGGTCCTTCTTCTGCGCTACTGCTGATTATCGGCACGATGATCTGCAACTGCATCATGAGCAAACAGGCGCGAATCTTGACGTCACCGCTGTCGAAGGTCGAGTTTGCCGACTTTTGGTTGGCCGACCAGTTTATCAGCCTGGTTATTATGTTCCTGGACTGGCAGTTTCTCGTGTGCTTCTACGCAAGCGACGGCGCCAACGAAGCAAGCAGTGAGTTTATCGCAAGACACGCCGTTTTGTACAGCTATAGTGGCTGTCAATACTAATGTTGATTCTCACGATCTGCCTTTTCCTCTGTGATATTTCAGTGCCTGTCATGGGTGCGCTGTAATCGCCAATGTATTAACAACGTCCGCATCAATTATATACATCAGCCTTACTCTAGGTCTTCTCTTAAACGTAAAAGTTGTGCATAAGTCCCCGGCTACAAGACTGCCGTTGAACTTTTTATTTGATATTCCCCCGTCCCCCCTCTTCCCGCTTTCCATTGACATCATTTTGCCCAAATTCACTGAGATGTACTTGGCCGACTTTGCATTTAATGTGCAGTTGCGAGCGGAAAGTGTCTCGGCACGGGCAACTATGCGCGGCCCGTCATTTCGATGCTGCCGTCATTCTGGCGCCTCATGCAGTGCATCCGGCGCTACGTTGATGCGAAGGAAGCCGGAACCCCCACTCGTCCTCATCTACTCAATAGCATCAAATATCTGGCGTCAATGGCTGTCGCTGGCTTTTCCTATGGATATCTGTACTCGAGAGGCAAGTCTAATCGGCTGCATTTTTAAATGGTTTAATTCTCGCCTGATTTGCGTGACACCGGCACAATGGCAGATTAATTTGACTGTTGACTGTCGTTGGCTTCCTTACAATGTCCGCACAGACTGTGCGTCTTTCACGTGTCTTTTAATTTCGTTGTGGTGCTGCCCTTAAATTTGTGCGTTGCCTTTTTGTAAATTGTGATTACTGCGTCATCATGGGCAATGCCTAACCTGAGTCACTCATGAGTCGAGATCTTATCGATCCGCAAGGTTTAGTGAGCAAACAACTACTGAAGATGATTAATGTATGTGTGCGGGTGTTTGCAATTCGTTTGACATGACAGATCATTATGGGACTGCGGCAATGTCGACGGAAGTGCTCAAGTACACGTGGGTCTGCATGGCCGTAGTGAGCACCTCGTATGCGTGGGCGTGGGATCTCATCATGGACTGGAGCTTTGTCTACTTTGACGGTCTCCGCCCTCATCTCCAGATGAACCTTGGGTTCCATCCATATGTGAGTGTAGTCTCTACTTGGTGCAGTGTGCGTTGACAGCTGTTAAAGCGATCCCATTCATTTTATTCAGTTGTCGGTGTTCTCCAAAGTGAGCATGAAAGTAGTTTTTTTTGTCGACCTGTTTTCAATGAGTGGGGCGGGTTTCGTTCCCGCATTGCATGAATTGGCTCCAAAGTGTATTTATTGATTGGATGTGTGCATGGTGATCATGACATTACCAGTCATGTTTGCTGTTTGCCAGCTGTTTTCGTTGCAACTGTGTCCGGCAATGCTCTCGGGGAGACTCTGCCGTCGCATGTTTGTCGAATGAATGCCGGGCCACCAAAATGCTGCTGTCAATGACAGTCGAATGTGCGTTACTCCGCTTTTGTACTGCCACGACAGGTCTATTACAGCGCCGTCGTTGTGAACCTCTTATTCCGTGCCCTGTGGACACTCACTGTGTCACCGCAAGTTATTGGAATTTACGTCGACAACAATGTGCTTGTTTGCGCTCTGGCGGTCGCCGAACTGTCAAGGTGAGCCATCACACGGAGAATGCAGTGGCCATCTCTCAAACTTAAGCAACGTGCTGATGCTCTGTTCATCTGGTCTAATCCGCTTGGAATCTTTGTCTTTGCACTGTTGCGTCGACCATTACACTGCTTCGATCATTCGGGTGTTTTTGCAAATCCCACTTACTGACGTGTGTAACAATTCCATGCTCATATCTTTTCATTCCAATCCCTTCCTCCTCACTCTCCTCCCCAAAATCTGGTGTTAGGCGGTGCGTTTGGAACATTTTCCGCCTTGAGAACGAGCACCGCAACAACATTGGCAAGTTCCGTGTCGTGAAGGAGGTACCGCTTCCTTATGAGGTTGATGGGGCAACAAACTTTTCCGCCTGAAGAAGTCAGCGCTGCTGCTCAGATGTACAAATAAGTGACCCTCGGCAATTTTTGACTCCCGTACTTTTCCATCTTTACTACCTTCACCTTAAGTTCTTTAAAATTATCTGCCACTGACAATCAAGACGTGTACTAGTCTAGTGCCGGCTATGAGACAGATGAACAGTTCACGGTCAGTTTAGGGTCCACTCTAGCTTCGACGATTGTTTTCACAGTTGTTTTCAAAAAAGATAAACGTACCAAGAAAAGAAAGAGATTCTACAAAAGTTCTGAGCAGAGCAATCCTACACACAATTTTTAATTTTGAAACACGACAGCCGGAACGTTAACGAAGGCGAAGGCGTGAAGGTCGTGTGCAGCAGCTGTTGATCACGTCAGTTACATTAGGCGAGACGCGCGAGAATAGCATCGTCGTCCGAGTCCTTGCAGAGACGCCAAAAGTGCCCGTTCTGCCGCGCCATGAGCTCGTCGGGAGTGCCGCATTCGGCCACGCTTCCCTGGTCCATCACGACGATTCGGTCGCAGTCCAGAACCGTCTTGAGGCGGTGGGCAATACACAACACTGTGCAGTCTGCAAATTCAGAACGAATTGTCTCCTGGATGAATGCATCCGTGGTGTTGTCGACATTGGCCGTCGCCTCGTCCATGATCAGCACCGATGAGCGGCGAAGGAGCGCGCGGGCGAGGCACAATAGCTGTCGCTGCCCCACGCTGAGGTTATTGCCATTCTCGGTGACCACGTGATCGAGGCCCTTGGATGTTGAGGACGGATCTGTAGCCCCGCCACCATCTCCGCCAAACTTGTCCTCCAGGCCAACGCGTGCGAGAACGGCGCTTATCTCCGCATCCGTATGTTTGTTGAACGGATTTAAATTCGACCGAATCGTCCCTTTAAAGAGCACGGGTTCTTGTGGAATGATGCACAAGCGGCTGCGCAGGTCGTGCAGACCCATCTGCGATATGTCCATGCCGTCAATGACAATGCGGCCGGACGCTGCCTCCATGAACCGAAAAAAGCACACGGCCAGAGTCGATTTGCCGGCGCCCGTGCGACTGCGATTATTATACATGACATCGAGGTGAAAGGCACGAAAAAGAGAATGGAGTCGTCACGAGAGTTGGACGGACAGTCATTCATTCACAACAAAAACAATTGCCCCAGATACAGTCGCACATAATCACGATGTGGAGACATACTCACCCAACAATACCAATCTTCTCTCGCGCCGCAATATTCAGGGACACGCCTCTCAAAACTTGTACATCGCTTCCGGGGTATTTAACGACGAGGTTGTCGACGACAACAGTGCCTTGGGACGGCCACTGTGCCGGGGGGCGGTTGCCCTCGACGACTGCAGGCGGCTCCTTTTCGATTGCAATGTATTCTTCCGCGCGCTCAACGGCGTTCATTTCTAGTTCCATCTGAGCATGATAGCGTATGAACCACAGAATCGCCTCTGAAAAGCCGAGCGCGTAGCTGAGGGACAGACCGGCGAGACCCGCATCCACCGATGACGCAAGAACGGACGATATGCCCGCGCCAAACGACACAAGGGCGCCCAGGCTGGCAATGCGCATATTGAGCCACCGGTTGGCCACCCAGAGATAGAAGTAGACACGGTGGTTGGTGTCAACGCGCTCCCCTATCTCGGTCACAAAGCGCTGCTGTGCACCGTATGCACGAATGGTGCTGAGGCCCACGAGTGTTTCCGAAAACAACGCATAGACGGGCGATTTTGTGATCGAGTCGAGACGCTTTAGCTCCCTGCTGGTTCGCAGGTAGTGGCGTGCAACAAGCACGTTCAACAGGAGGACAGGGACGATGCCCGCAAGGAAGACCGGAGTGACAGTTGCTACTACAACCACGACCGACACTGCCATCAGAGCGTAGTTGAGGCACGTGCCAACAGCCTCTGCCACGTTCTGGTCAATCTCGGAGACGTCGGATGAAAATCGGTTGATTATTCTTCCCAGCGGTGTCTTGTCGAACCATCCGACAGGTGCTGCAAGAACGGCCCTCAGAAGTCGGATGTGGTATGCGGCAGCCCCCTTCATGCTGATCCACGCTTGCAAGAGGCTGCGGCCGAGTACAAGCAAAATTGTGCCGACAGAAATCGCAATGTACACGTACAAGTCGCGAGTTGCTGCTGCACTGTGGCCGTGAGAGGAGGATGCGTCACTGCCGTTATTGGCGACGAGACTGCCCCACATGCTATCGCATACGCGCGGTGAATAACCGTAAGCAAGCTGAGGAAGCATGGCGCCCACGCCGACGTAAAGGGCGGAAACATTGCACGCCGCCACTGCACCTGCCGTCGAAAGCACATCGCCCACCGCAGACGAAGGCGGCTGTTGTGCATCAATCCACATCCGCAGCCAATTTGACTGCAACACGCCCGCAACATGACCAGCGGCATATGCAATAAGAAAAATGCTAAATGGAATCCATCCGCCGCTCGAACGCACATAGGCGAGATACGTTCCGAGTCGTATGCTGCCCTTTGCCCGGTCTTCCTTGTCAATGAGTGTGTGTGTCACGTGCTCCTTCCGGATACACCGCCTCGCCCGTTCAATCTCCGCCGCAACGGCAGCCTCGGAAAGCCCTCCGTTCCCATCCGGGGTGGCTGACAATTCCACATCCAGAAGCTTTCCGGCGGGAACGGCGGCCGTTGGCAGGGCGGGCACGTGCTTCATACCGGACACAATGCCGTGCTCCACACGATGGGCTGTCGCTTCCATTTCGTCTCTGCCGTCTCTTGTTGGCAGCTCAGACACGGACTGCGATTCCGAAAATACTCTCGACAGGACCTCCGGGGTGTTGTTCAATTGCTCAAACGAACCGAAAAACTCGATGCGACCGTCGTGCATGAAGGCCACAGAGTCCGATGACGGCAAGCACAGTGCCACCTGGTGCGTCACAAGCACGCGCGTTTTCCCCCGCAAGATTCCCTCGATGCAGTGCTGGAAAATGTGGCGTCCGACTGTGCATCATTCCCAAAGACATTGGAAATTAGTACAAATAAATATGAATTAATCCAAGCCCATGATAAGTCAACGGCACTAGGAATTAAAATTGCAAAAGAAAATTGTGTCACCATTTCACCAAATTGCAAATGCGCAACACGAAAGAACCACATACCATGAGCATCCACGGCGGAGAGACAGTCGTCTAGAATGTAAATGTCACTGTCGGCGTACACTGCCCTTGCAAGGCTAATGCGCTGTTTTTGGCCTCCGCTGCACAAACCAAATGCAACAAAAGAATGGAGTGGTGTTTGCAAACAGTGTAATTCTGTGAGTGCACACATTATTATAAAATGAGTGCTTCACAACAAAACATCATAAAAAGTCAATGCAAAACCACTTACACTATCACAGCAATGCCCAGGACAGTAATCCCAAAAGCGATCCAATACCACAATGCCAAGTAGAAAACATTTGCATACAACGCCCACCTGAGGTTGATGCCCTTTTCGCCAATTTCGGTGAGGTCGCCGGCCTCAAGTGCCTCAATGTCGGTTGTAAGGGCACACGCAAACACAACGCGTGCATATCTGTCTTCGTTGTATGCCGACCCGAATAGAACTAGCGCACAACATAGAAGAAAGCAAAGACAAATATTAAATATTTCAAAATACATCATAACCTGATGCCACGGAAGTATATGCAAGCATATGCAACCACAGAAAGGAGTTTCTTAAAACAACATGCATATGGAACGAGTGCGTCTCGGAAAAGAAGTCCAAGGAACATCACAATAATTAAGGAAAAATGACCGCACGTAATTGCACTCACTGTTGGTGCGAACAGTCGCATTTTGTATCCATGCCTGCTGCGACACATACGCCACACGACCGCGCTTTGTGATCGATCCCCGCAAGATCTTCATCTCTGCAAGACGAACGCACACCAAACCCAATTCACACGCACTTAGTTCAATGTTCAATGTTTGCCAAACAAAGTTAACTCTCGATTGTTCCATCCCTCCTATCTTGCGATTCCAAATGACAAACAGTAACACACACAGTGAAAGCACAGCGCAATAGTACACAGTAACATCCATGAGCGCACCTCCAATAAAAGCAGAAAGCAGCGATGACTTTCCCGCGCCCGTTGCCCCGACAACTGTCGTCAGTGACCCCGGTGCACAACGCAAGGTGACGTCTTTGAGAATCTCGTCGCCAGGAGCGACGGAGCGCGTATAAGCGCATGTTGCGTTGGCTGCGATAATCTGAAAATGTACACGAGTGGGAGTGTTGGAAGTGGACGACAATTTAAGAACATGCATGCATATGGGAGCAAAAGAGAATGAGAGATGTACATGCGGATACGACGTGAGCCTCAGACCCAACACTGACAACGCAGCGCGACAAGCAAAGCACGCACACTTGACAAATGGTCCCGGCTGAAAGGCGACTAAGCAGCTCTAAAACTTGACATGAGCCCACCAACCTCTCCAAGGGCGACGTTGCGATCGGGCTCTGGAAGTGGTTCGACCTCGTCGCAGGCAAGAAAGGACTCGATGCGGTTTATCGAGACAAGGGACATAAGAATGTCATTTACGGTCATCGGGATGACGTTGAGTGGAAACTGAAGTGCGTTGAAGAGAGCGAGCGCAGTGAAGGCATCTGTCGCAGTGAGTGGCTCACTGGAGATAAAGTATCGCGCGACAAACGTAATCATCGACACCATCGCAGGCGTCGCATACCATGTTGTGTTGATGACGGCAAACGAGTAGTTGAACGTGCGCAGCGCCACAAGTTCCCTGGCACGCGCGGCCGTGACCTTTTTCTCGAAATCGGCCTCCCAGACGTGCATTTTGATGACGCGGATTCCCGACAGGAGCTCACTCATCGCAGATATGCGGTTGTCCTTCATATCCATAAGGTGTTTCTGGCATCTTGCGATGCGGGCGGCGCAGAGGGCGTTAACTGGCATCGCTCCAATCATGCAGACAAGCCCGGCTAGAGACGCCCAACCGAGATAGCGGTAGAGCATTCCGCAACAGAATAGAACCGCAAGCGGAG
This sequence comes from Pigoraptor chileana, assembly GCA_943704495.1. Classification (NCBI taxonomy): domain Eukaryota; class Filasterea; order Ministeriida; family Capsasporidae; genus Pigoraptor; species Pigoraptor chileana. The sequence goes on along the minus strand of CALSCR010003377.1, from coordinate 1,723 downwards.
CCGTCCACACAAAGTGAATATACGCAAGCGACTCGATGATGCGGGAGGTGTCGACGCTCATCAGATTGGCTATTTGCCCCACAGTCCCGAGAGCATCTTCACTATCAGACTTTTTTGTCCCTGTCGTTGTTGAAGCCTCCTGTTCCGATTTCGTGCCGCCAAGCAGCGGCCGTTTCTCCTCGTCGTCCTCGTCCCCACTGTCGTCTGTGCGCTCCTTCTTTTTTTGGTTGTCTCCTTCGCTCTTGTCGGAGTCATCGCCGGCCGTCGTGGCGGCGGCTTGAGCGGCGCCAGCGGCAGATACGCGGAGAGCTTTTTCGTAGATTGCAGAGATGAGCGCCGAGCGCACGTTGATGCCAATACGACGCCCGTTAAAGTAGTTCTGTCCGTCCGCAATACTCTGCACAACGGGTGCAACGAGGAGACCAGTAACGTAGAGATAGACAATCGAATCGAGACTTCCTGCTTCCCCGCCGTCGTTATCGTCCCGCCGTGAAATGTATATCAACACCATGTTGAGGAGCAGCGGCTGAGACACCTCGAGCGCCGAACCAACAAATGCAAACAATGCTTGCACAAACAGCCCATGCTTTGTCAGCGAAAAGAGATCGCCCAGAAGAGAGGTTTTCCCGTGCGCGCGCCGCAGCATCTTAACCTGGTCGAATTTCGGCACAACCTCGCCCGTCTTATCGGACTGTCGGATGTCCCACACGTCGTCGAGCTCCAAAGGCTGGCGATTGCCTTTTGTGAGGAGTGGGTTGAGCCAAGACATGGTCATCCGCGACCAAAACGACGCGTGATCCTCCGGGGGATCGTGAACACCGTATCTATTGAGGTGAACATCCTTTGTGCTGGACCACACACACACGGGCACGGACACAATGTGCAAGCAGAACGCAACAAGCAGCGATATGCCGACGCCATTTCCCACGACCACAGTCTCTGGAGATGAACCTATGAATGCAAGCGGAAGCATCGTGGCCGCTGCAACGAAATGGTACACTGCGTTTGCCCATGTCGACCTGTTATGCATATTGGTATGTTCACGAGTGTATATTTTAGCACACACAAAGATGAGCACGCCTCGGGAGCTGCCAACGTGAAAGCGACGTCTTACCTGGGAGCCTTTATATATCCGTGCTCGACGACCGTTATAGCAGCTACTGCCAAACCGGTGGCGACTGAGACACCAAAGGACAGGGGAAGATACACTGGCACAGATCCCGCTGTTCTCTTGAATGCAAGGGCAAAAGCCGTCGTCAAAGATGCAATTATGCAGGTGACGAGGACACATTTCACTTGCACAAGCGTTGAATCGCGGACGATTATATCGTCAGAACCGATCATTTCGGTCTCATTCGAGATGATGTTGTAACCGCGTTGTCGCCGCCACCGAATGATGCTAGCGATTGCAACCGATGCGAATAGTATTGCTGGGAGAGCAGAAGATGAAACGGCAAAGAAACACGCGGACGGCCGTCCATCTTCCCAAGGGCGAAAAGATTCACCGTTGGTGCAAAAGTGTGCCGCCATCCTTTTGGAAACGGATTTCTTAACTCAAAATTATAAAGACAAAGATTACGTGGGCTCACATTCTCAAGCAATCATGTGAAACACAAAGTGCCAATTAGTGTCAATATCGGCCCAATTTTTATATATATATATATAGTGCTGCAATAGTGCACGAAAAAGAGGAAAGCCGAGCCCCGCAAATTGTGTGCGTGCG
>CALSCR010003376.1:0-26762 GCA_943704495.1 Pigoraptor chileana | reverse complement strand
CCCCAAGAAACAACAGTGCGACTTGCCCCCACGTCAGACAGCACAGACATCAGCCCCTTGTCATGTACACAAGCCACGTATGCACATACACACACACAGATATGCGCACACCTGACTCTGTCCCTGAAGAAGGCAACATCCTTATCGAGATTTCGGTGGTCGAGGACGTCCAAAAACGACTCCTTCATGCATCGCTTGAGGTCGGTGAGATTCACTACCATTCCGGTGGTCGCATCGATCTAGTGATACCGGGGCAGTGGGTGGGCATTGGACAGTGGTATGGCGGGGAAGAGAGAAAGAGATGGAGGATTCACATTGATGCCTTAGCCCACGGAGTCCAGTGAGAGAGAGGGCGGCGAGCTGCTGTTTTAGTCTCTATGTCTATGTACCCAAAACAGGTAGAGAGCCAGTCACGCGCAGATGCACAATAGGCAGTTTGGTGCCCACACAGAAAACACACAAATGAACCACATAGCACGTGCATCCTACAAGAGGTACATACCTCGCCTTTAACCGTCACCTCAACTGCATCGCGATCATTGACGAGAGTGAAAACGGACGCAAAAACAACAGCAAAGTCGCAGATGGCAAGACGTGCATGGTTAAGGGACACCGGGAGAGCAAGGCATCACGGACGTCTTTCGTAAGCAAAAACACGTCCATCAATGCGCCCATTCGCCATGTGCACGTCTACTGCCAGGACGCACGTGCCCATCGTAAGAATGCATTCGGGAAACTAATATTCGTCGAGGACCGAAACGAGCGATGTTTGAGGGCAGCTGTCAACACGGGATGCTTGCGATCATCACACACCTTTGTAGTTGTGTCCATGTCCATTGGCATTGTTGCACTTTCCAAAGATGCTCACATTCTCCTCATCTGACAGCTGCGTGCTGTGTAAGCGATGGCTAGCGCTGAATGTCTCCACACGGCTCAGATATGCAATCGGCATTCCCGCGGCTCTGCTTCATCCATGCGCCGGGCATACGACGTAACAAGAACGGACACGATACCACACAGCGCTCGTTTGGGTAATAATGTGCTTTTGTGCTATGTCTAATCGGGAGCTGTATAACTGTGCGTGTCTGTGCCTATGTGCCGGTGTACGAGAACAACGTTTTCACGGATCAACCACAGTTCAGCTGCAATTTCACCACAATCCTCGCAATAACAATTACAAAGTGAGACGCAGTTGATTTGAGGGCGAAATAGATGCAAAAGCAGACTCTGTGTGCATTACACTGATGAACGTGGTGAGCAACAGTGCTGGTATGACCAGGGGTACCCCTGGGGTATGACACACCGCGCGTGACGGAAGACGGCGAAAAGACGTCACCAGTAACTGCACGTGATCATGACCGGGTTAGCTCTTGCTGTTACGTGTGACGTGTTTTGAGCACAATATTATTGCGTCATCTTGCGCGCCTACGTCACGCCACTGTTGACAAAACTGAAAGCAGGGGTACTCACGTGAGTAGTCCTGACTGAAAGTGGCCAAATTAGTGGCTTTTTATTTTGTGTTGTGCGGCACATGAGTGTTTTTTAGATGATAGAAAGTGCTGCATCTTAGAAACCCAAAAACAGCAACAAAACAAACCACGTGCAGCAACCGAAATTTGATCTGATGTCGGCGTTGGCAGTTATCGACGAGGCCGGCAGCCTGCTTGCTGACATGAACATCATGGCGGATGACAGCTACGAACCAAGGGTACAGACCGATCCCTCTCCAATGGGGCATTTTGCGCGACTTCCGATACACCTTGTCCATGAATTGACAAGCAACGGCACCTTTAGCCCAGGAGTCCTCCGCCGATTGGCCCAGACAAGCAAGGGGATGCGTGACCTCGTCTATTTCATCGCACTCGCCCATCCCTTGAGCCCGTGGTCTCGCAGCGCGTGGAGTCTGCGGACTAGCGTCGTGTCGCCCATTCGTCTCCTTGAAATTGACGAGTTCGTGCGCCACTCTTGTGTGGAAGAGTTTGAACAAGAATGCGTCGCTATTATCAAGTCCCAGATTCCAGGAAACGTTCGCAATTGCCTTGAGTATAGCCTTGTGCCCACTTCTTATCGTAAAGTTGATGAAAGTGAGCGTGCCCGAGCTGCGGAAATAGCCTGCAATGCCACAGAGGTCGACAAGAAGGTGAACGCCTACATCCATCGTTACGAATGTATTGACGACCACCCGTGGATGAAGCATTTGCTGGATGAGTCGAAGGGTGAAGGCGCGACGCTGGACGGAATGATAGAAGCGGCGACAGGAGATGTCACCTCTGTTCTTTCCTCATTTCTCGTGCAGCAGTGGAATGTCCGCGACTTTGTGGTGACGGAAGATGACGGCATATTCAGGATGTACTGTGCCGTTGCCGACCTCACGTTCACCCTATGCAATCCCGAACATTCGACAGACGGTTCATCGCCAGAGTGGCTGCAGATCAAGCTGGCGGGATTGGAGAAGGAGTTTCCGTGCTCTGAGACGCCACGGTACAACGCCGACTATGCCCAGCTCTACTCGTGCTTTGATGAAAGCGTTGCGCTGCTGTCATTCCGGACGCTAGCTGACGCACCTGGCACATTTCATGACGCAGGGAAGTCACCTTTCCTAAGGGCATTTGGCCAAAAGGAGAATGCACGGTCAAAGGCGGAGGCGGCCGCACTTGATCGCGAGCACATAAGCGACGACGGCGAACAACAACACTCTTGGGATATCGAGCCCATGTCGGATGACTTTCTCGCCGCGATTGTGCGGACATTCCCAGGCATGCCACCCGCGCGCATTCTCTACTGCATATACCTCTGCATCAGGCTCATCGGCTCGGAGAGGGATCGCGAGTCGATTGGCTGTTGGATGTTCGATCCGCTTGTGGTGTCGGATTGTGCGGATCAGTGGTTGCTGGAAAACTGCGACATGTTCGACTCTGAAGACGAAGGCGAGTATGAAGAGGTGGACGAAGACGCGCCCGAAATGCACGACCGCAACGATGTCCGCAGTCGACGGGGTGGTGGCGTGAAGTATGACGAAGGTACTCTTGCGCAGGCCTGTACCGCAATGACAGGCCGCACGTGGCTCAACGGTACCACAGAAAATGAGCTCGACATCGTGGGCATCGGACAGTACTTTGACGCGCACATTCGTTGGCTTGAGGATGGTGCGGTTTCTTTCGCGGGCATGAGGCTATGTGTACACTCTGGCGATACCGCTTTCAGGCACCCCAAATGGGAGCCTGAGAACGACTCGTACGACGAGGAACTGATCCTTGAGAGTGAAGTCCTCAGGTTGAGAAACGGGTGCGATGACTTCGACCCGTGTCTGAATGGGACTACGCACCCACTGGTCATGGAGTGCGTCAACGACTGCTTTCGAATGCGTGGCTACAACCTCGACATGACTGCGCGCAAGCGTCCGAGGGAGGCAGTCGACGCCGTCGATGCGTGGGCGTATCCCGGCAACCAGGAGCTCGTGGATGCATCCAGCGAGGCGCGGCGGAAGAAGGCCTTCTGTGAGACGGGTTTGCCTGTGAAGAGAGCGATAGCGCGTGAGGCATTGGAGGCATACTTTGCGGATGAAGGCAAGTGGGCGCCAGATGAAGGATGCAGCGACGTGGAAGATGACAGGACCGACTCTGACGTTGACGAGCTGGAAGCGCGTAGGGAGCGGGCAAAGAAAGGCTCTGCGTACCACGCGCACATTCTTCTTGTGCCCTCGTCCGATTCGGAAAGTGAGGGCTGGGAGAGTGAGGGTGGCTGGGAGAGTGACGGCGGCTCGGACAGTGTCGATGCGTCGTAACCGATTCTTGTTTCATTGTTTCACTGATGAGGCGGTGAACCAATAAAATTGCGTTTGCAGAGCGTCGGTCATTTCCCCGTCAGTTGTGCCAAACATAGAGAATTTGTTGACTGGTCAGATATGCCATGCCATGCTAAAGCACATCCGCTCGGTTTATGTACCGTATCAAGGTACTTACCCTTGACTATATGTATATATATATATATATGCATCAAAACTGATAAAAAGCATTACATATACAACTTTTTTGGACTGTAAATCTGAATCTTTTCGGAATGTTGCGTGCCTCCGGGCTACATCGGGACCTCTAGACGCCTGCTCACACACGTGGCGAGTGACGTATAGCTAACTTAAAAAGGGCCGCGAACGTTCTAATGTCGGCTTTACGCCAGAATGCATTGGAGATATCCGCAGTACTGTTATGTAAAGTTTTTTTGGGGGGGGGGAAACTCCGCCGGGTCGTTATGTAAGGATTATGCCGGCGCCATCAGGACGGACTCAGCTCCCGCCGCAGAAGATATTGTGTGGCGAGTCCCATAGAGAAGCCTAATTGTTGAAATGACCATAACTTGCATAGGATTTGAATTTCAGTAACTGAACCGGCGATTCAGATCACATCTGATCCGATTCATCGCTGACTCATGCTGCACCGCAGTCGATACTGTGTCTCTCGGCACAGATCGGAGCTACTCACTCAGTTCCGTCGATGCTCTCTCAGAGCCATTTATAATGGTTACAGTCGATATAGCTCTCTCAGACTTGGCACTGCCAGCCTGAGCCTCTTTAGTTCCTTGCCGAGGACGGGCAGTTGGCAGTACCCCTGGCCGTCCCTGCATTCGCCGAGTCCGCAGCCGCTAAAACTCACTCGGTTGACCCTCGGCTTGCACCGCGCAGGAATTCCTGTCAATGGCGGACAGCTGTTCCAATACCTTCCTGAATGTCGGACGCTTGTCCGGATACTGGGATAGACATTCATCGAGCAGACTCCGGAATGCCGGCGGGGTGTCGGGGGGTAACTGTCCGGCAGGACGCACATTCTCACAGACAACCATGACAATGATTGCGCCAGAATGAAACGAGCTCGACAAGTCGCTGTACGGTGTGCGTCGCGAAGCAATCTCGCACAAAACGACGCCTGTCACGAATAAATTCCGGGATGCCGTAAGGGTGCGCCCACCAACAACATTGTCAGGGGCAGAGTGCAAGCCGTGTGTTTGTGTGAGTGGGTGCAGCGTGTGACAGAGTGACTGTGTACGCTATATGTCGTAAGGTTGCTTGCGCAACCGCTGACATCACCGCACTCACCCAGCAAACTAGGCAAACAACTCGGTTTGCAATACCAACTCGCTTCTCTAAATAAGACATGTTATTACACCAAATGAATCCACTTAGCCGTCTCATCACAATCAGCTCTGTCAGTGGAGGCGGCTACGTCCCCACAGAACGCAGGGCAGACCACCAAAGTGCCACCGAGGTGACATTTTCACCCACCGAATGAATAGACGTCGCAGTGCTCTGCATCGGATAGCATTGTAATAAAATTGGACAAATACGCGTTCATGCATCAGCTCAACAAAACTGAAAAGACAGTCATGAATACCAACATCGTGATATTAATTGAATGTGGCATGGGGAGTCACAACAGTCAGTTGATGATCACACGAGACGAATGCATCGACAGCCAAATGCACAAGAAACACACCTGCAAAGTTGTGGTCGAGAAACAGCTCCGGTGCCATGAAAAATAGAGTCCCACACAGCGAGTCTGTTGCATCATAGTCTGAGACGCCGCCCCGGATGCTCTTCAGCCGCGATATGCCGAAATCAGCCACTTTCGCTCGGCCAAAATTATCGAGTAGAACATTTGCCGCCTTCAAATCCCTGGGGATGCAAATAAAGAATGCATGTTATAATCTGTTTAGTGGTCATGACGTAAAGCCGCCACAAATTGATTGCAAGTGCGCGCAACAGACTTTAAAAGTCAAACACTCGACACGACATACAAAAGCATACAAAAGCAAACATACACACACACACAAAACACTGACGCTGACGGAAGAATGTACAAAAACAATTACGAAACCCCCACACATATAGTTGCAAACAGCCACAAAAAGGATTCAGTGGATGGGAAGACAATACAGTCCATTCTATCCAAAACGGCTGTGTTTACATTTTCATAATCAGAGTGCAATTAATCGTCGATGGCGCTTTACCTATGGAATATGGGCGGCGATGCCGAATGCAGAAAGAGCATGCCCCTCGCGCAGTCGCACGCATAGGAGACGCGCGCCGCCCACGGAATGTCGGCGTTGGAGTGCAGTCGGTCCATGAGTGTGCCTCCTTGGAGATACTCAACGACGATTGCCTTCACCGGTGTGTTCAGCGAAGCTCCCCTGTCAGTGCACAGAACAATATACCAACGGTTGGCGTGGTGAGATCGTTTGCCATTGGCTGTGAGAAGAAGAGGGTATGCAGACAGTCCCTCCCGAGGAGCGGGACAAGAGGGATACTTGCATGAAAAGGGCAATGTTCGGGTGTCGCAACTTGGTCATTGTTTCGATCTCAAACACAAACTGCAGCAGCTGCGGGCTTGCACTTGTCCCTGCGCCGCCGTCAATGTCACGTGCACCCGAAGACGACTCTTCGCCAAGCCCAACGCGAACCCATCGCCCTAGAGCACCCACAACGCCCCCTAAAATACTGCGTGCAGACGGTTGCGTGCGCGCGTCTATTGCAATAGGCTTGGAGCCGGTCACGCGCGCCGTGGACAGTCCGTCGCTGTTCCCCGTGGATGGGAGGAAGGGACGTGCGCTGAGTGACATTCCGGATGTGCCGTGAGCATCGGCGCCCCTTCCCCTCGCTCCGCCCTTGCTCCAAGCGGGTAACCGTCCTTCCGTCCGACAGCGATCCCGCACCAGTTGTGCGGCCGACAGAGTTGCAAGTAGGGATGAGCTTCGCCCTTGTGCTTGACTGATGCCGTTTTCAACAGAAAGAGTATTTTCTGGCATGTCGTCTGTCTTGAGCACTTTGATCGCCACTATTGTTCCACGGTACTCGCCTTCATAAACAACGCCTGTGCGAATGCGAGTGGTGCATAATCAAGAGGGCGAGTGACGAATACATAGGGCAGGGCTGAAGTTGCTGTCAAGGATGTGCATGCACTTGGAAACACCGGTGATTACTCGCTAGTCGCAGAGAAGCGTAGAAGACATCGGCAATAACCGAGTGATGCACTGCCAGCGGTTGAGTCTAACAAACAGCTCATACTCACCAAATGCTCCCTGTGCATGAAGGTGTGTATGAAGATGTGCATGCATGCACAATATGCAACGAATGCACGCGAGTCGTTGTATAAACGACCATCAAACGGCAGGTTTGAAAAAGGTGATGCAGGTAAGAAGGAGCGAAAAAACAATAGCGTGCCAGGAGCGGCAGGAGTGATTGTACATGACGTGTTCCGCTGTCAATGAGTCAAGCGCTGTCTCATTACTCATTGTTACTGACTGTTACTTACTGCCAAAGTACAGTCTGTTCATTTGTTGCTGAGACAACGAGGGTGCAGCAGAAAGCATTCTCTTGCAGCACTCACCTCGCCAATCTGCTTGCCAAATTTCAAGTCCGCATACTCGATGTGCCACACATGCACCTTATCTTCAAGCGCGCGTATCGTGCGTCTTTGCCAACGTAGTGCGGCAGCCACAACAGCGCACGCAGCCGCAACGAGAGGTACAAACACTGACGGGACGATGATGGCGGCGAGCGGTAGTGATCCTGAAAAGGTTACGGGTTAAGTAAATGCATGACACACATCAGCCCAAATGCAATGCATCTGCTTGAAACGCGGTGATAACATAAGTGGGAGTTTGAAGTGGCACCAAATTAAGTAGCATTAAAAGTGGCGTCACTAGAAACGGAGGATTCTGCATGCACCCTTTGCGTGCAGTTGCGTGTGCCGTTTCGAAGCAAAACCCACACACATACATCCACAAAAGGAAGTGCGAACGACAAGTGTCAACTGAAAACAGCTGCGATGATCCGCATTCGCATGCGCGCGTGATTACCTGGTGAAGACGGCGGGTCCACCGCGAGCACCAGCCGGTAGTTTGCAGGACACGCACGGCCCGTCCCATACACATCGACATAATAAACACCCAAGTCGCCAGCCCCGATGATGCCGAGTGAGAACGCCTGCATGTCAGCGGCCATAGCGTCCACTTGTGCACCCGGCAGTCCCTGCGATGAGTTGACGGAGAGCAGTGGACCCGTCCTCGACACAAACAATTGTGCGTCAAATTGGCCAGTCGTGACGTCCCGACCGGTCTTGAGCGAAACGGCAATGAATGACCCTACTGATGATGCATTGAACGCATAGTGCGCGATACGATGACAGGGGATACTTCGCTGCGTCGCATGCTCGGGGAGTACCTCCGGGGCCACAGCTGCGCAATTGAGCCCCACACGCCCTGTATTGCATGCACAGAGTCCCGTGTCGGTGTCGCACACTCCCTCGCCAGTGCAGTCGTCGGGGCAGCTTCCGTCGATCGGCGAGGAGGATGCACCGCCTGAAAAGAAGGGCTCCCGCATGAGTGCGAATCCTGCCGACGACACCCACGACCCGATTGCCTTGCCGACCGTGCGGTTGAAGTTGAAAATGTTGTAACGGCCGCTCGTCCTGTCTCCATTGGCGTCAAATCCAATGCTGCCACTCACACCGAGGAAGGATGCGTTGCGCACGTGGGCGACGAGCACATCCGTGTCCCTCTCTGTTCTGCCACTCGCCAGCGTGCTGTTGAGACCCATCGCGAGTGCTACACATGCATCGTATGTTGCGGGACCATACACATTGAGCGTCGTCCTGTCCCCATCGGCGTCAAAATAGCTGCTGTCTAGCCTTGCCCAGAGATCGACGTACGCGTCAAAGCGTGAGCCATATCCTGTTGCGGGCTGCACACCAATCATGCCGAGCATTGCGTTTCGTATGGGCTCGGATGTTATTGTTGTGCCATTGAGCAGCTTTGGCTGAAATGACTGATCCGATGTGGGACCTGCGGTGCATTTTGTCCCACGCATGACAATTGCAGGGCATGGATGGGGAAGTAGGCTTGATCAGGACGTGTGCACGTGTGATGTGCGTCTATAAATTCGACATAAAGACAATCAAAGACGACCGAGGATACGAAAACACTCAATGTACATACAAACGCACGCACATGTTCAAACACACGCGCACACATACACATACAGACACACATGCAAATATGCACACGCACACGCACAGACACATAGGCATGTTACAGGAAAACAAACCATCCGAGAGAATCCACTGGTGCTTTGCATCAAGCAGCCCCATAGTCAGTGCCTGCAGAAACAAGCGCGACGCATCGCTGGGCTGGGCGACAAGCAGCACGATGCGCACATTCTGCCTCAATATCATCGAAAGCGCCGGCCCAAAATCAGGATCGATCTCAGCCTCCACAAACGTCTCGTGGGCGGCGATGGTTATACCGAGGGCGTCGGCTTCCCGGATGAACACAGCGGCAATGCCCTGTCCGTACGACGAGTCGCCCCTCACGATGCCCACACGGCGATAGCCCTGGCGTGCACAGAGGGCAGCGAGCACTCTGCCTTGGTATGCATCCGACAGCGCCGTCCTCGAGAGAAGGGGAAACTGCAGTGCGCATGGCAAGAGTGACGTTACGACCACACCAGTCACATGACCCACACAAGCGATCACAGTCGGTTGTTATGCGAATGTCAGCTTGAGGTGCAGCTCTCACGTGCTCAGGTTGAAACACAAACATTAACCCATTTCCGTCCCATTCCAGTGTGCATTATCACGCAATGCCTCCCCCTCCCCCCTGTGCGCCCAACCCATACCATCGTGTGCAACCACCCACCGAAGTCTTATCACTCAGCTTCGGTGACGTCGCTGATGGAGTGATCTGCACCCTTCGAAAGAGAGGAATGGACAGCACCTGCGCAACAGCCTCCGTATCGACCGAACAGGCTGGCCCAACAACCGCAAAGACATTTGCATTCAGCACTTGGTCTACGACCGAGGTGACAGCAACAGTCGGGTTGCAGCCGCCCGTTGTGTTTGTGATGAAGGCGAGGATGACGCCCGGAAGGAGGTCGTCCCAGTACCCATCTGTCGTGTTGAGGTCATGATGAGTGTGGCATGTGTTGCGGTGTGCGGCGGCAGCGAAATTAATGGGCACACAGGGGATGCTTCAGTCACAGTGGTCCCGCAGTCGGTATTTACGGAATCGATTCCATAACACCACTGACACCGCACACACACACACGCACACACACACACGCACATACACAACCTCTCCTCCCGCCTCTCCCTCTCAAAGTCACTGAGCCGACCTTACGGCCATGCCCACACTACAGATATACCGACACAGCGCGGCGGAGCCATGCGCACACTATATTGCCTCACACATACACACACACACACACATATATAATAGTAAATACAGATACGCGCACATGCATAGACATACAGGATGACACGCACAGCACAAATACGCATACATATGCACGTACAACGCACACGCACACATACACACCACCCACACGGCGGGTAATACTATGGCATTTGAGTAAATTGGCATATTATCACTGAATACTCACCTGTTTTGTTGTTGATGTGCTCCACGCACAGCTGCTCGGTGGTGTCAGAATGAGAGAGAGAGGAGCCGAGATGCAGCGGTCCATAGCAAATCAGTGGATTCCACAGACGCACACCACCGTCCATAGTTACAACAACAGTGACGTTCATCTATTACAGTAACAGCATTCGAATGGGTATCTTCCTGAATATACTTACGCGCAAGTGTTCGCCTCTCTCCCGCACAGCGGCGCTAGTTGACATGAGATGCCCAAAAGTGACCACCCTGTGCGACTTGACAGCCTCCATACACAACAATGACGCAATAAGCACTGCACACATCTGCAGAGACACTTGCAGGCGCAGGCACGGGCGGCGCATCCTCATGACTGCCGGCTCACGTGACATTCGCGAGAGAATTGTCTTTTGCACGCCATTATTGCACTGCGCCGGCATAATATATATGCGCCGCATATCGACAAACCGACAGGCTAGTGTCGGTCCTGTTGAACGCCAACAACATCAAAGTCGTGATTACGAATAAGTTTTGTTCAGTTATGAGGAGGCATCTGATGCCAAAGTGAATCTGAAACCGAGAATGCCCGACGCTTCACCGATGTGACGTGAGCACTCAGTCCGGAATTCAGGGTGAGCCGACGGCGACCACCAACTGCTCCTGTCCTCTGTCTCGCACGCCCACCGCCGACGGTACATTAGTCCTGACAAATGGTCTGGAGTGACGGCTCACCGCGGCGAGTCAATGAAGTCAGCATAGTCACAACGATGCACGGTTGACCGCGCCAGGAATGCACCTGACAGGCACTGAACAGCGGCGTACGATTATATGAAGCAACGAAAACTGGAGACAGTCACGCCCAGTACTGATACGGCAGAGCCACTTGAAAGTGCGCTGTATACCGCTGGATGCGGGCGATGCGTCTCAGATGAGCGCTTGTCCAATTCAGCCGAACCAAGTCAGCCCAAGACAACTGCAGTCTGTCCGGACCTGACCGGTGCGGTAAAGTGCCAGTTAAGCTTCAGTCCGGCGCAGTGCTCAAAACTCGGACGTCGCCGACAAATCACTGATTACGGTTATGTGATGGAGCGAAATAGTTGGATTTATCAAAAGTAATCGAGCTCCATGTGAAGTGAGGTTGATTACCCACTGCAGGTGATTTGTTGCCACTACGCAGATTGTGTTCAGAATGCGTCCCTCAGTGCAAGATCAGCCATAGTGCGTCGTCAAGCGCATATTTAGTGCTTATTGACGAGTTTGGAAGACCCGCATCTTCATAGTTAACTATCGAAAATGGTATCAAATCGAACTCCGTGCTTTGTCACGAAATCCGACTGCCAAGCCAGTAAACCGCCCGATGCGCGGCCCACGGCTCTGATAGTAATAACGCGATGATCTACTGAGCACATTGCGCACACAAATTGTCGAATAAACACAATGAAACACTTTCTCAGCAAAGTCGGTACTGCTGCTGGCGATCCGCCGGGGCTTATATGTGGCCCGCTGAAACTCAGTGTCGCAAAAGCTAGTGGTATATATTCAGACACCACCGGGCGCACTGGCACACGTATGGTGTCCCGATGGTCTTTTCACTTGGCGGCGGTGGTCGCCGAATCAGTTGCATCCTCCATCTGCAGGATGGCGGTGTGAATGCGATGAAGTGGCCAGGAATTGTGTCGTGCCGACGAGGCGGGGTCTATCTTTGAGTCGAGGTGATGGAGCCACTCAGTGTACCTGTCAGCGTCACTCGCCGGGTAAGCAGGACGAAATAGGCAGTCGCCGCCCCTGAAATAGCGGCTGCATCGCTCTCGTTCGCATCTGTGGGGTTTGCATGGGCACAATCACCGTCTGTCAGCGACCAGGTGGATAGAATCAAGTGACAGCGAATGAGCACGTGATATACTATTAATAGACTCACTTCGCCTCAAAGAGGAACCTGACGTCGGCGTCCGTGAGACACCGCCATCGCTCGCTACTTCCCTCGACGCATTCCGCCGGCAGCGTACCCGCAGCCTCACTCTGTGGTCCAACAAATATGACCCCGATGTCCTTCAGTTGTCGATACAGCTGACCTCCGCACTGACCGCTCCCAAATACCGTCCGCAGGAGGTCGCGCGCTATCTTCTCCTTCATCTCGACATACCATGATCCCGCAGGGCCGTCGCGGTCCATGCTGGGATTGCGGTTGATCTGCGTTCAGGTACGAGTACCGGATGTAAATTCAATCAGTCAACCCAGTGGACAGAAACACGCATCTCATAAGGTCGGTGCGCACATCACATGGTAGTCGGCTAATTGGAGGCCCGATGGCGGAAAACTGTGAGGCAGTTTACGCGAGAGAGATTCAGTATGTGTACGTGCCATGTGTAACGCACCTCAATGACGCGGGGAGCAAGACTGGGGTCGAGTATGACGTCCACGCCGAACAGCATGTAGTTGTGACTGTTGTCGAACATTGTCGGCGAGTGCAGTGCGGCCTCTGCTGCAAGAAAGACGCGCACAATGGCCGAGTGAATCCGCTTAAAGACAGCTGCGGCGTCGTGGCCCAGCGAGGTGAGGTACTCGGCAAACTGACTGAATGGCCAAAGCAGATCAATCATGTCCTTAAGAGACGTGTTTATCGATGTGTTTGTGAGGAATTGTGTCTTGCGGCCGACGCCCGAACTGCTGCTGCTGTTGTCGCCGCCAGTGGAGTACGGCTCGGCTGCAAAGCGGACCAGCCCCATGTCGTGTATGTAGAGGCGCAGGGGCGTTATCGATGTGACGAGGGCGTAGACACGCAGATCAAACTTGTAGCCGTCGATTAAAATCGGAGGATCGAGAAGAGGCTGGACGACAGCAAGGGAATTCTTATTTTCAGTGTCGCGAAGCAGATCGGCGAGTGAGTCGGACACGGTGATCCCGCTGCCGCCCTGCCCGTCGACTGGCTTGACGATCCATCGCTGGTCCGCCGCCCACCGTCCCGCGGCGTTGTCCGTGCTCAACGCCGTCATGTCCATGGGCAAGATGTAGCAGGGGAATACAAAATCGAGTTGATTGACATCGTTGGTGACTGCAATGGACCGCTTCGGGGCAAATCCATCAAGCGCGTTCATCATTGTGCGGCAGAACGCGTCCTTGCCGTACGTCACGCCAATGAGACCGCGAATCTTGGACACTCTTTGGACAAAATTGAACCTTGAGTACTCGGACGGGGCGATGCATTCATCGGCGGTGATTTCGATGCACATCACTCCGACGTAGTCGCGAGAGGGCGCGGTTCTGATGCCACCCCTGTCATCCTTGCTGCTTTGTAGCTCGATGCGGAATCCCAACTGCGCACCCACATCGCGGAACAACGCAAAGCGCGTGGCCCTGCTCGACCCCCGCACAAGGATCTTTGTCCAGCCGTCGCGTGGCGCTGTTTTTGCGGCGAGGGCTCGATAAGCAGCGATCGATTGGTAGAGCATTTGATCGACGTCCGACCTGTCTGATGCGAGAACATTGGGACCACCGAGGCCAAATCCGCGGACGGCGAACGATATCCGGTCAAGTACACTGGCCGATGCATCGGGTGCGGCTGGTCCTGCACTGGATGATGTGTTGGAAATGATGGCCACCACAACTATGACGATCAAGAGTGACGCAGCGATTGCGAGGCGCCCCTTCGGCCGGCTGAATGGCATTTTCATGGGAAAACCAAACGCTTGCTTGAGTCTGGTCCTACGAGTTCGACTCACTCCAGTTCAGTGCCGACGGCCAGTTCTATTGCGACGGGGGAACTTTGACCGCACAGAGACTTGCCGGTGCGCGATCAACACAACCAACACGTCTGGTTAGGAATCAAACACCTCGATGAATCGCACTACTGCCAGCAGTATCTGCAGCAGCGGTCTTATGTGTGTCGGATTCACACCCGAAAGTTGAAAACAATTTTATACAGGGGCCACGACGGCAATGGTTTGTTGGAGATGGTTGCCACTACCGCACTGTACGATAAACGGAAGTTGATAATTTTGCCGTGGGGATAAGGGCTGCTTGAAATATTGTTTCCCTAGGCGCCAGCCGGCAGCCGCAGTGTAACAAATCGGGTACTGATTCCGCAGCCGGCCGTGGCACACGCGAATGGGCAAAAGTGTAGTGACAAGCCTCCCTCCTGTCATGTCAGTTGCGTCAATCTGAGCATTGTGACACATCGGCATGGCAGTACTCCGTCGAGCGAGAATTCACGCCAGCGTTGCACAATCAAAATGACATGCGTGACAAGTGCACCCGCCGCCGGACATTGTGCTGAATAGGCACCATCCCTGCGGCTGACCGTGTGACAGTTTTGACTCTGATTCATCGGGTGTTTCCGCGAGTGACCTTACCAAAGTGAATCAAATTAAACAAATCAATTCAAAGAAAACACTTTTTTTATTGAATAATAAAAAAAACATAAAATATATTTCTGATACCGGCGCGGATTCTAATTACCAAAATATTTTGGTTTTCCACGCACCAAAATAAAAAAGCGCATTTAATTTACTGCATTATTTCCCAACATTTTATTATTCGTTACCTAACACTCGGCATCAGTGATCCGCCTTGTGCGACTGTGGCACAAGCCGTGTGAGACTCCGCGGACGGCCGAGAACAGCCGATGGAATTCAGGTGGAATACGCACGGCCAAGCCTTTGTCTTGTCGCACAAACCACAATATGTGAAGTCCCCGATGCATTGTGAAGCCCTGTGGCACGGAGGCCGGTGCACAATAGGGGCACGTGCGCCGGCCAGACCTAGTGGCTGCCGGACTCCGGTATTCGGCACCGGATCAGTTGAGTGCTCAGTTCTCAGTCTCAGTGCTGGCGCATGGGCCGGCCTGACTGCTGCAGCCTGAGGAGAGCGACCCAGAAAGGCTTGGCAGGCGAAGGACTGAGCCCCGGCCGAATCAACATGTAGCCGAAGGCCGCCGCGCGCCGCCCGACCGCCGGACCGGGTTGGTGCTGCTGGACTGCCGGACCCCACCGGAACGGGCGTCGGCTGCTACCTATCTGTTACTGATTTGTGGAGTCCATGCCGGGCACCGCACCACAGCAGTAAAACATTGACTTCAATCCTAGATGTCTTAGTTGAATGGAATGAAACTGCCATACGAGCAGGCCGTGTTAACTTTGTAACGCGGTCGCGGAATTCAATTTTTGCCAATTCGATTTCTTCACTGACGTGATCATCGGGAGCAATCCCACCTGTCGTTTCATAATCTCTTTCACAGAAACGACACGGCAGTCCCCAAGTACTGCTTGTCACGTACTACCGGTTGCAGTTTTTATATTGACATCTGCATCCACCGGAACTGATGCAAGTACTTGTAGATCAGCTTGGTTGCTGAGCGGAGCGCGCTGCCGTTCCATCTCATGGGTCATGATAGGAGTGGCAGCTAACGGCTACCCAACAGTGTTTACTTCAGTAGCAGTATCACTGTGACGCGCTCAAGCGTAACTGTCTAATATAACAGATGTGCCTCATCTTCACTGCTTAAATCGACGGAGTTGAGAGCTCAAAGTGATCGGTATCTCAAAGCTTTGCCGCTGTTAATATTCTGCTGCAGAGTGTAAGTACTTGTCTAGCCGACCGCCAAGGTTACGGAAAGTTGTATATTATTGTGGGAAAAACTTGGGATTAAGTGAGTTACTAGTTGCAATAGGGGTCGATCCGCTGGCTCGAAACTGTCATTTAGGAGTGCTTCATCGAAATGACACCGACGTTTCTCAAAAGGACGTCGACTCGATGACACGTTCTCCAAAGGACATCGGTCAGAAGATCACCGCGATTTTTGGCTTTGAACTGGCATCGCCGGATATTAATTACGTGACCTGGTGCGGCGGACGACAGATCGAGTCCACCAGTCGAGGCGGCGAGGCAGCACAAATAGCACACTCTGATGGATTGGGAGCCGTGTTGGCACCGCAACCAGAGAGCATTGTTGATATACCTGCTGTCACTGCAGTGCTCCCCCAGCTTTTACCTGCTAATTAATATCGCCGGGTCGCGGGGGCCCGCGATGTCAAAAGCAAAAATCGCAGTGATCTCCATCAAGGGGGGATCCGGACACGGTGACTGTGGTCGCCTTTGAGTAACATATATACCGGATGACATTCAGTTTTGACATGGTTGATTATGGTAACTGACGCGTAAATCGCCGGACTGTTAGTAAAACTGGTAGATAATGCGTGACACTGCAGTGACAGCAGGTAAGCCAACAATGCTCTCTGGTTGCGCTGCCAACAAGGCTTCCCAATCCATCAGAGTGTGCTCTTTGTGCTGCCTCGCCGCCTGGTGGAACGGACCTGACGGATTCGAGTCCAGTCTATCATTGACTATTGGATGATTCTACAGTATATTATACCTTGCGACATGAGCAACGGCATGTGTCCTCGGCAGTGACCTTCAATTATGAGCGGAATAGTGGCAACTCAGTACCAGATGCACTGCCGTAACTCAAACGAAGGCCCCTACAACACCCCAGCAACTGGGGCAGAGCGCGTTCAGAGAATATTATCAAAGCATTCATAGGATCTGACGAAACATACCGCAGTTTGAGCGTTTGAAAGTATGCCGGGCAGCTGCATGCACTTTACCACGCCTGCCTATCTTCACACAGGTATTCCGCAACCGCTAACGGTGCGCGCACACACAAGTAAATCACCACCAACCACTTCTGCGATGACAGGCGATGTTCATGCTCGGTCGGGCTTCACTGAAATAATATTTATAGCACGGGATCAAATTCGCTCCCGTAAGGCCCTTTACATCCATCGCGTCCCATAAGACCCTATTATGGTCATCGCGGCCTGAAGATGGCGTCGATGTCCATGCAGCTCGATGAAGCGTAGAATGCGTGGTGAGCGAGTGCAGCGGCTTGGTGCGTCCGGAGGCCACACACACTGAACCCGCCGTCCTCACGAAATGTCTCGTAGTGTGGAAACCGCTCAAACTGGCGGTGCGTGAATGCAAAGTCGCCATCCAAGTCGCGGTGAAAGTAGTCGTCGTCCCGACGCAAGTGAGGTGGTAGCTGTTCGATCCACTCATCGCACAGCTCATTGTACACCCACGCAATCTCCACGCGGTACGGACGTGGCTCCCACGTGTCCGGATCGAATTCGGGGTATATTCCGTACTTTTTGGCGGCGTCCGATCCATAGGCGACAGTGTACTCTCCACGCGCGTTGACAGGTTTTCCCGCCAGGCGCCGATCGTTCAGGCGGCGCACGAGGGCCTCGTAGAGAGCACGGCCGGTTAGCTCCGGACCAGGAACGCCCCTTTCGTCATATATGCAACCGGAAGAGAAGATCACATTGCCGCGGTAGTCTGAACCGCCAACACCAACGCCGTCGTATTCGTTGTCTGGAATGCCGATAAACAGCGCCGCAATGCTAATGTCGATCGTCGAGTGGGTGATCTTGTCGGCGGCGACGGCGGCAGAGTCCAACGCCATCTTTGTGTTTTCAAACACGACGATGCGCGGCGTGCGGCGGGCCAGAAGGGGCATGATACCAAGGTTTTCCTGCACGCCGCCGTCTGCATGCACGTACTCGACCAGCTCCTTAAACTGCGTCTCCTTCTGGAGGGGCACAGTGCCCACAGGAAAGTGGTGGAACGCGGGGAATATGCGTGACAGCGTGCGCAACAGCCATTCAGTCGCGTAAAACTTTTGCGACGGCGCCGCACCCGACGCTCCAATGATGTCTGCAATTGTGAAACGGCTCTTCCCCGGATGTGAGTACGAGTGAATTGTCGGCGGGTCTGATTCGGAGCGACCAAACTCAGTATCGTACGCAAAGCTCTCCACAAATCCGCCGCCAACCTTTGCATTCGCGGTAGACACGCGCATGCCAGAATACAGCGGAGTAAATTCGATGGGGATTTCGGATTCCGGAAGAAGCGAGCTGTCGATAAGCAGCGAGGCGCCCACAATGAGAAACGGACGTCCCTCGCGGGGGATAATAAAGTCGTCGCGCGAGAGTTTGCCGTCATTGCGGTCGAGAATGAGACGCAGCGTGCCTTTGTTCAGCGTAAAGTACTTTTCCCGAGTGAGATCCGGATCCCACAGACCAAACGGCCACAAAAGCCACTTTCCAAGGAAGTTGGAGTAGGATTCGTCGCCCTCCACAATCCACGATGTGAGCGTGAGGGGGTTGACGGGGATGTCCAGCGTGCCCACCGCATGCAAAAACGACGCCGGGGGTTCGAAATCCTCGACGGTAAGCTCTCCGGGAAGCTTTGGGTCCCCGAGAAAGTCTTCATCCGAGAATGTTGTCGGAAGAAACGTGTATGGCACCGACGCCCACGATCCACCCGAGACGGCGGAAATGTACTTTACATACTTCATGTAGCCCTGTGAGTGAAGCGCCCGCAGCTGCCCCGCGGTCAGCGACGCACTGCGCATTCCCCCGGATGAGAAGCACAGCCCCACGTACTTGTTGGGATCCCCAATGTACGCGTCCTCGGGGTGGTGGCCAACAACGTTGTAGGGCCAGGCGCGCGCGACGATGGGGCATTGTTCCGTGGCGGCAAGCGAGTTGATCATGGGGGACGACACAAAAAACGGGGGATCTGCCACAGGTGTGAAGTCGGCGGGTGCGATTTCGGGCTCCGGAACAAAGTCAAGGCCTTCGATGCTGTGCACTTCTTGGATGGGCACGGTTGGCGGAGGTGGAGGGGACGGAGATGAAGCAGAGAGGGAGAAACTGTCCTTGTACTGCGCGAGGTCGTCTGCAGAGTCCGGCTCCGCAGCAAAGGACACATCTCCAGTGATTTGAGCGTCGTTTGCGCTTGTGCCTCCGACGGTGGCATCAAAGTGGTATTCGGCGGCTGTGGACCGCACCTTCGCCGCTGCTTCCTCGTTCTCTCCGCCACTGACGTCGATGTACAAGTCATCGAGTAGACAAATGCTCCCGTCTGAGTCAACCACAAGTGCTTCGTTGGTCGACGACGCGGATACTGAGGTTATTGAAGATGCAGGAGTGGCTTTTTGTGCCGATGATGGAGGAGCATTTTTGGAGACATCGAAGACTCCGGCAGTGTTCGACAAAAAGCGGACAGACGATGCAGCCGGGGCGACAAGGAAGTGAGGTGGTGCGATTCCGTGCGTCAGAGGCAAGTGCGGTCCCTGCCGCGACTCCCCCGAGCGGGTGCACGTGACTGCGCACAGCGAGGCCGCTCCCTTGCATCCAGTGTGCAGGCGGCGTCGCATGCACGCAGACGTGGCAGCGACATCGCGCGCAACGACACAGCGGGCGCGTGCCCTCTGCGTTGCCGAAAGTATGCAGCTGAGGGCCGCGTTGGAGCGCACGAGCATGGCACTCATTATTCAACACATCAAAATAAATGTGACTTTGCATCGATAACGATGCCGACGGTTGCACGCACCATGCGCAGGAGGCGCGTCTCAGATTAGTAAACCCGAAATATTGTCGTGTTGTTGCGGCTCAGATTTTGGAATGACGGAGAGCAGGTGTGCCTCATCACATAATAAGACAAGTTTTGATGCTCATGTACGCAGCAAGTGCATGCTTTTCGTTTGATACACACAGAAGCAGCATGCGCTCACGACAACACACAATAACAATAATAATCGCCCCACAACCGCACACACTGACACTCGGGTCCTCGCACTGCCCTTGTTTTGTGTGTGGCTGAATTCGATTCGCGGATCATTTAAAACTTCCTGGGAATGGTTTGGCCCGATATAGCCTTAATTGGGCAATCAATGTTCTTAAATACCATAAAACGCAAGAAAAGGAATGTTAGCATCCAAAATAGAAGTATCCATTTCCGAGGCCTCGGCCGCAGTAGAACCCGGCGGGGTCCGTGGCCGCCGCGGGCGCGACCTGCATCTCGGTGCGAATCCAAGGACTGCGGGCGGCTCGCGGCCAACGCTCGGGTGACTGTCATCACTTTGCCGTGGAGCTACCCGTGGCGACGGCTGACGGTCGGGGGATGCGGTCGCAGAGGCAGTCCGCCGGTGGCAGGCCGCTCGGCCCGGGGTGCGGCCGCCGGGTGGGTGGGCTGTGACTGGCACAACCTGTTCACTCCCGGATTCCACCAGCGCCGGGGCCGGCCTCTACAGCTCAGTCTTCACCACTCACCGTGTTGAAGTGGCGGGAAAGGGCTGAGTGGAGGTACAGTGGCGCCGGCACAAGACTGATTCACCGACCTCTAATTTTGGGCTTAAATCAACTGACTCGGGCGCTTCACTGAAAACTGATTTGAAGGTCCAGTTGCAGCGGAGGCGACTGACGGACCTCTGGCGGCATGTGGCGCGAACTGGCAACGCATTGAGACTGCATGACTGCCGTCATGGCGCCCGCGACGGCGTGTTGGCATTGACGACACTCAGCAATTCCATAATGCGGTTGCAGTGTCCGTGCGGCCACCGCATAGTTAATGTGCTGCAGTTTTTATTTTGCACTGTTTTTCAGTTCGTTTCAAAAGTTGACCGACTGAATGTGAAGGTCAGTGTGAACGTGTGGGACTGCATGCAATAAACACCGCCATACATTCGCCATAGTGGTTGGGGCGACGGCTCATTTGTCGGACAAACACGCACGCGTGTCGGCCGTGCCAGCGTTTGTCGTCAAGCACCGGAGTTCAGTGTGTGTGCGTGTTCATCACTGCAATCTCTAATCTTACCTGCGACGGCACAGTGGTGCGCAAAACAGGCACCGATTATAATACGAACAGGTCATTGTACTCATGCTCAGTAACGGAAGCCGACCTCAGCCAGGCAGTGCTGCCGCGTACAGTGCGTTCAGTGGGCAACTCTTCCTTACTGCCGTCTATCCGCGAGTTGCTGCTGATTGAGCCATTGTTGGCAAAGTCCCATGCGGAGAGCGTGAACCAATGCCCGAACCTACAATGAGCACCAAGAGAAAGCACTCCGGGAGCATATTTCCACGCACGGCCGTGCCGCACTCGTGCATGTGCGCACCCGTCTGCACTAGGACTGGAGGCACTCTCACTCGCTTCCTCGCATTTTGTTTGCTTGCCGTGGCCATCCGTGGCGATCGATTCCTCGTCGCAAATGCGGCTGATAACCAGCGCAGCTTCGTTCGCATTGTCAGGGCCGTGGCGAGTGGTGAGGATGCAAGTGCATTTGGTGTGCTTAGCGTCGATGACGCCACCAGCACCGTTCGCTTCACGCTGACCTCAGCCCAACCACCGATGCTGTGGTCCAATGGTTCTACGGATGCCACCAACGCAATGGATGGACTGCACCACGTTTCCGCTGTGAGGATAATCGTCCGTGCCACTGACTTCAACGCTGCTTCGGGAGTGAAAACATACAATCGACTGGAGATTGACGCCGCTTCAGTCCCGATGTCGTGCTCGGGTGGCATCGACCCGTCGCCCGTCACCATCCACGTGGTTGAAGGATCATTAGCGCTATTAAATGTGGCGGTGGACGGATGCAGTGCCTCCAGCGCAACCTCGCTTGTCAAAGCTTCGTCAAATGCAAGCGTGTCCATTTTCACGGCGACCTTCCGCAATTTGGCGCGCGTGCGTGTGGCCGAGGTCTCCGGGATGGCGCACGTGACCATGACGACCATCCAACTGGCGGACTCTTCGATGGGTGCCATCGCAAATAGCGACCAATGCACTGCGGATGTCCCCGCGGACTTCGATCGCACCACGTGTGCTGGGGGTGCTCTGTTGCGCATTGCAGGAGATAAAGGGTCGTCAGCTTCAATCGACGGTGTGGTGGCATCGAATGTCGGTTGCGATGCGTCGTCATCTGTCGATGCGCTGTGCCTCGGTGCTCTGCTTGTCGTGGCGGGCGCATCGAAGGCCAGCGTGGTCGCGCTGTCGGCGTCGGCTTTGGTTGCAGATGGTGGAGGAATCGCATACATCACGGGATATGCGTCCCTGCTGATAGGGCAAAGCGACATCCAAGGATCCACTGCACTTGTAAACGGCGGCGCGTTTGTTCTCTCGGGGAACGGAGAGCTGCAAATCATTGCCGGCCTCTCGTGTACGGACACGGCTGCACAGTCCGGACTCGGTGGCCTTGCGTGGGTGAGCGAATCTGCGCGTTTGACGATTGTGGGAGCTGTGATTTCGTCGTCATTGGCGAGCAGCGGAGGCGTTCTATATGTCGGTGGGGGATCCGCAGAGGTGTCGCAATGCAACGTAACGGACTGTGCGGCGGGCGACGACGGCGGCTTTATTACTGCGACGGGTGCGGCTGTTCACGTGACTGTTTCTGGCGGCTTCTTCTCCGGACTGTCCGCCTCGCGCGGAGGGGCGCTGTTCCTCGACGACGGCGCATCTGCGGTAGTGTCGTTGGTCGATGCACGGGATCTGTCTGCGAGCGATAGTGGCGGTTTTGCATTTGTTGTTTCAGACGCGTCGCTCACTCTGGCGTCGTCGCAGCTGCAGAGTGTCACGGCGGTGTGGGGCGGCGTAATCGATGTGGAAGCAAGTGGCATTGTTGATGTGGACTTGTGCGATTTCGCGCATGTGTCATGTGACCGCGGGGGCGGTTTTGTGTATGCAAGCACCGGCGGTTCGATCGACATCAGAAGGTCCACCTTCGACGACAGCAGCGCGATGTTCGGTGGTGTTATATTCGCCGACAAAAGAGCCAACGTGCACGTGATTTCCACGCACGCCGTGAACGTTGCAGCCTCGCGCAATGGCGGGTTTGTGCAGGTGCAGAATGCAGCCATGATGCGCGCCGACAATGTCACTGTGGTTGGTGCCATGGCGTCGTTTGGTGGGGCAGTGTACATGACTGGCGCGTCCGCTGAACTGCACGCGCAGTCCCTCACTGTGAGCGGCGCGGCCGCAAGCGAGGGCGGCGGGTTCGCGTATGTGCAGGAGGAGGCATATCTCAATCTGTCGCGATTGGCTCTTGACAATGCGTACTCACGTGACGGGGGCGCTTTCATGGTGATCGTGTCGTCGATGGTTGACATTGGGTCCAGCGTCTGCACCAACCTCGCCGCAGACAATAACGGTGGATTTGCATATGTCGGCGACGCGAGCATGCGGATATCGGAACTCACCCTTGGCGCCTCGTCTGCGGATTGGGGCGGCGCATTTGTCTCCGAAATTGCCGGACATGTCTCCATTGATGGGTGCATTGCGGATGGTGTGACGGCGAGGCGCACGGGTGGGTTTGCCTTTGTGCAGGAAAGCGGCAGCATGCATGTGTCTGGACTTTCGCTTCAAAATGCCGCCGCAAGGGATGGAGGCTCTTTTTACGTCATTGGCGCGGGCGCCATCACGGTCACATCCAGCACCATCATTTCGTCTGCCGCGCATGTGTCTGGCGGTGCACTCTATGTCGCCGGCACATACACGATGGCCGCTGTTGCGGGTCTGACGATAGTGCGTGCCACGGCGGGCGGACCCGGCGGGGCAATTCATGCCGAGTTGTCGGCTAATGTGGACGTTGACGGGTGCACTGCCCATCACGTGAGCGCGGGGGTAGATGGCGGCTTTGCTTCCGTGTGGGACAGTGCGCGCGCCCTTTTCAGGAATGTGACGGTCCACAATGTCACAGCCGCGCAGAGTGGCGGGGTCTTCTCTGCGCAGCGGTCGGCCGCAATCAGTGCGAGCGGCATCAACGCAAGCATGGTTACTGCCGGCGATTCCGGTGGTCTTGTTGCTGCCGACTCCCGCTCGGCCATCACACTGACCGATTTGGACATTTCCGATGTCTCGGCGAATAGCGGTGGCGCCTTCTCTCTGTCCAGGGCGACGGCCACCGTGTCGTCTGTGCGGGCAGTGAATGTGCGGGCTGTGGCGGCACGTGGCGGCTTTTTCAGCGGCCTGGATGGCTTTGTGCTCATTGCGAGGGACGTTGCTGTGGATGGCGCTCGTGCAGGCTCTGTCGGAGGCCTCTTGTATGCCGGCGGGAGCGGCGGCGGAAGTGTGTCGCTTGTAAATGCGAAGATACAGGGCGCGACTGCGCAGGCGTCGGGGGGCTGCGTGTACGTTGAAGGCGATGCGACTGTTGTGCTTGACGGCGGCACGTTCGACGGGTGTCTCGCCGGCGCAGATCCATCTACCCTCGGCGCTGGCGGGATCGCCTTTGTCGGCGCCGGTGCGCTGTTGCGTGTTGTCTCTCCCACGCAGTTTGTGTCCCCCGGCGCTGTCCTTGGGCCGGGCGTGTACTCTGAGGGCACCGCACTGGATCTGATGTCACGCACAAACGTCAGTCTCGTGGGGTCTGTCCGGGTGTTCAGCACTGGCGAGTCGCTCCCCGGATGGAGGCCTGGCGGGCTGTTTGCCGGCACGCCCACGACGGTCGCCGTGTCGCCCGCGGGGCCGCTACTGACGACGACTGGTGCCCTCTTGCCCACCATTGAGATTCAGCTGAGAGATGCATTCGGGGCGCTTGTGTCGACCAACGCACGTGAGCAGCTTTCGGTCCGCATCCGCCTGGCCGATGTTACGGGAAACACAACTGGGGCCGTGGTGCTTGCCGGCGATGTTGAGCGAAGCCTAGGCACGGGCGCAACCGTCGTGTTCAGTGCGCTGCGGCTGTACGGCCCTGCGGGGACCGAATGCACACTGGCACTTGAGTCTGCAAATCCCTTTTTGTACGGCCGGTTTGACGACAACAACAGGAGAAAAGCGCTTCTCGTGCGTGGCTCGTTTCGCCTGCATGCAACGATCCGCGACTGCGCAACAGTCGGCATGCAGCTCGGTGAGGCAGACGGACTGTCGACGTGCGTTGTCGGTTCGCCCTCGGCTGGGTCAAGTGGAAACTCCAACGTTCTCGCCATATCGCTTCCCATCGCGCTCGTGGTGGGCGGCGCCGTGATTGTTGCGTGTGCGGTTGCCTTCCGCTGGCGTTTTGAGAAAGCGCGCATGGAGCTCAGTCGAGCCACACACGCGGACTTTCTGGCGCGGCACGTGGCCAAGCAGCCTGGCCTTGCTGCAGTTGAGCTGAAGCGGGCTGACGTGGAGGTACTGATGGACAAGAAGATTGGGGAGGGCGAGTTCGGCATTGTCTGCATTGCACGCGTGCTATCGGGTGATCGACCGCGCGTATGCGCCGCAAAAATGATGAAGACGGGCGCCACGTTTCAGCAGCGCTGCGACTTTCTCGAGGAGGCCGAAATTATGCAGGTGTGAACATGTGTGTGTCTGCGTGTGTATTGTGTGTGAGGGCTTCAGTCATGTGCTGGCACATGGCCCAGCCCGCTCGCACATGTCAAAACCATCGATTGATGGGGTGGAGTCCATCGGTAGTGTCTATTTCCTCGGGCGTGAGCGTAAACCCCCTCCCCGTCTCTCTCGTATGCGTTTAATCACAATATGCAGGGACTTCATCATCCGCATGTTGTTTCGCTCTGTGGAATCGTCACAGCCGGTATGTTTTAATTGCGTCAGTGCTATTGTGCTTTCTTTACCCGTCTGAATTCAGTTCCGACTGACTCAGTTTTCGAGTCTGAAGGATGTGCGTTTACTTGCATGTGTAGTCGTGACTTTCCCGTCCGGGTAACATCCTCTGAAAGCTTTCCGACTCGCACGACAGCACCGGCTATTATTCGTATCTCATACATTCCATTATGGCTGCACGTGACCGCGTGACTGTGTGACCGCTCAACCATGCAGAGGAGCCCATGTTGATACTTCTCGAGTACATTCCCCACGGCGACTTGAAGCGCTGGGTGAGTTCGATCCCATACACGCACCGCCAGGCCGGCTCGTCAACCGCAGAAATGCTGGAGCGCTTTTGCAGGCACATTGCCCTTGGAATGGCGTATCTCTCTCAGATGCGAATTGCACATCGCGACCTTGCGGGTGAGTGGCATTGCTGGTCGTATGATGCACGATGTGTGCAGATGACGGATTGGTCGGGAGTCAGTTCGATGGGGGACGGATTTGGGCGTTGATAAATGGCTTTCATTGCAGATTGAGCGTCAACTGCTCCTCTCTCTGTGTCTGGATTTGATTTGCATTAGCGTTTGCGTTGTCCTCGGCGTCTGGATTACAGACGATGTGCCTGTCAGCACCTGGACGCCTGCCAATTGTCAATGTGACTGTGAAGACCCTGCGTTTTGTCATATCGGTGTTGGTGGCATTGCCCTCCGTGTGTACCAACCAACCACTTCATCTGTTTTCCATCTTTATTGATCCAAGCGTACGCGTCACGCCTTTGTTTTCCACAGCTCGAAACTGCATGGTCGGGCAGGATGCATTCGGTAAGCAAGTGCACGGAACAATGCGGTTCAAATTCCGCACTGTATGCGTCACACGACTGCTGACCTTGCATGTCGCGAGCAGGGTGCAGTCGATGCATTCGCTCGACAAAGGGATACTGTTCGTTCCATCTTAATTTATGGCCCCCCCTCCCCCCCCTAACC
>CALSCR010003371.1:0-26321 GCA_943704495.1 Pigoraptor chileana | reverse complement strand
ACACACACACACACACACACACACACACACACACACACACACACACACACACACACACACACACACACACACAAAACAAGCACACCACAAAGTAGGATTCCAAAGTCCATTGGATCCATGCGGCAGAAACAACGCACCCGTTCGTCTCATAAAACTGCCGCTGTTCAGGGCTGAGAAGGTCGCTTGACTCGTCCATTGTGTACTGAAGGCCGGATGAGCCCGACACAGCTTCGTGCGTCACGCTGCAATGGAGACAACACAGCACATGGCAAACGAGGTCATTCAAACTTTCCTACTACAGCATTGATCGAGCGCGCTTTAGGGGCCGCATGCATCGATAACGTAGAGAGATACAGGATCCGTCAGTGTCTTTGGCGCTGTGCCCATGGACTCCACAAATGACGCACACACAAGAGAGACAGCGAGAAACAGCGAGAGACAGCGAGAGACAGAGAGAGACAGAGACAGAGACAGAGATGCCCACCCGCGCACAGGGAAGAGATGGTTGCGTGTCCGCGCAAGGCGACGCTCGGCTCGCAGAGCAGGATCCATTTTGGCAGCGCTCCTTCAGCTGGACAGACGATTGCGTAACAAGCGTCACACAAGATGCAGGTCAAGTTAGTGCAATGAGTGAATTCCAGTGCTGCGTAATGCACGCCAATACAAGCAATGCCAAAAGCAGCAAAGTAGCGAACCTTTCAGGAACTTTTGAAGATTGTTCAGATAGAAATACCAGGCAAAACAGGTATGGCATTGCTTTGGGCTCCTTTGTTTTCAAATGGATGTCAGTTTGGCAATAGGGAGGTGGATTCGCACACTGGCATACGCAGGACCCCACTGCGAGGAATGCTGAATTTGTATGAGCAATGTATGGAGAGCCCGGCGGAGATTTTCAGCCAATCGGAAGTTTTGTAAAAGTGCGCAAAAACAGACAATGGTCACGTGTGTGATAATCACGTGACTATATGATCACGTGAGGATCTTGCTAATTCAAAAAACCCGCGCCAAAAACCGTGCCCGCCGTTATCAAGGGACCCCCGGCCTGCACTTGCACATCTCAACGCATTAAACACAAGTGTGCTAAAAAACAGAGGGATTTTACGTATTCAGACAGAGCAGGTTTGATAACGCATGTACTTTCGGTCTCCACGTGCTGATAGCGCACAGTGCGAACACCTGATCGAGAGTGCGATAGGGAGCCGACTGGGCGCGGCTGCCATGGCCGACAGCGACGACGACCTGCCACACGACACGCTCTCGTCCATTGGAGAGGCAGATTTCACTCTCTCGTCCATTGGAGACGCGAATGTCACAGTTTCGTCACTCGGAGAAGCCAATCTTTCCCTATCGCGGAATGCGGACGCCGCTGACGACCAGGCATGGCACGGCGAGAGGCAAAATGCGCATGGATCGCATGTGGCAGACGAGGATGTTGCCAGTGCGGCTGAATGGGCGTCGCCGTCAGCGTCGGCGTCGGCCTCTGGGTCTGAAGCGCACCCCGCTCAGTTGCAAGTGGCACACTATCTGGATGCGCTCTTGTCCACTGTGGGCTCTGCTGCTCATGTGTCGGGTGCACACCGCACGGCGCGACAGCAGTCCAAGTCGCACATTGCTGTGGAGCGCATGGGCCATGACTGGACTGTTCCCGCGGGGGCTGTCGACACTGACAGCGCGTCAGAAAGTGGCCCGGATGATTCGGCGGATATTGCATTGGAGGCGCACGTCACTACCGACGATGACGCCGATTACATCGATTACGCTGTAAACAAAAGCGAACACAACTCCAAAGACCTGCGTCTGGGCGCGAATGCAGGCCATCCAACGCCGCTGTTCCAACATGATGTCGCTGCAACTGGCTTCTCGACACCTGTACGATCACAGCCAGGCGAGGTACACTCCCAGGAGGGTGGGGCGACACCTTTATCTGCACGGTCTGGGCTTGGGAGCACGACGCCCCATAGTATTGAAGAGACAGAGTGGGCCATGTCCACATGGGGCAGTCTCCCTGACGGCGGACTGTCGCTTGGCTATGGCGGTCACCCTGCATTGTGCCCACCTGACTCGTACAGCAGCGACGATGCGTCGTGGAGTCCGACAGATATCGGCTTGGGATCATCGGCATCACGTCTCGCGCCATCCACAACCGCAAGTGCCCCCTTGACAACCATCGCGGGGTCGCCTGCAACCGCACGCGCTGTTGACAATCGTCACCTTGGCGACGCGGGACAACAACGCAGCACCGGCGCTGAGGAGGCAGCACATGTGCAGGCATCATTGTCTCCCGATCGCATACCACAGCGCCGTCCGCGCGAGGACAAGGCTGTTGGCCCGGCATCCGTGGACAGGTCGACAGGGCTGCATGCTGGAGGCGGCGGAGAGCGGGCGGTGCACTCTCGCTCGCCGCAGCGGTCGATGTCGGACCGGTCACAGCAGACCTCACGCCAGGAAAGCCACGCAATACAGACATCCACGTCGGCTGTACGTGATGCTATGCATGGTCACGCCACATCCCGTGACCGCGCCACACCCCACCAATCAAGCGCAAGCCG
The DNA here is from genome assembly GCA_943704495.1 of Pigoraptor chileana. Classification (NCBI taxonomy): domain Eukaryota; class Filasterea; order Ministeriida; family Capsasporidae; genus Pigoraptor; species Pigoraptor chileana. Next base: position 23,772 of record CALSCR010003371.1, on the reverse strand, counting down.
CGGGCGCAGTCAGGGCGACACATCCGCATCACAGTCGGCCACGTGGACGCAGCCACAGGCCCAGCCGTCGCGTCCGCGCAGCGCAATGTCTGTCACATGGTCCCAGCATCTGCGGGATAAGAGCCCCGCGTCGTCCCGCAGCGAACGCCACCGCAGTCATCACTCTGCCATATTGTCGGAGTCATCGGCGTCGCAAGGGCACTCAGCGTGGGCGTCACTGGAGCAGCCATTGGCATCGTATCCCTCGTCGCCGCTGCCTTTTCACGCGCCCTCAGTGGGAGCGTCCTCCGAATTTGGCGATCGCGTGGGCAGCCGAGTCGATGAATATGCCTTTGTGCTGCGGCGAGAGATCAAGGAGCGCGAAGATGAACGCGCCCGATTTGCTGCTCGTGAGGCACAGCTTAACGACGAGCTCAGCGTCCTCCGCCTTCGACTGACGGACGCGGAGTCACGTGCTGCACAGACTGCCGGTAGCGAACAAGCAACTGCGCACGCCACGAGCTCCCTCAGGGCCGCCAACGACGCCCTCGCCCAGCGACTGGCGGCGTCGGAAGCCGAGGTGCGCCGCCTGCAGACGTACATTGGGCGCGATCGTCCGGGGCAGGTGTTGCGGGGCAGTGCAGCCAGAGAGTCGGAGCGGGCTGAGCTTGACGCGCTGCGTGCCCGACTTGCTCGCACGCAGGAGAGCGAACGCCTCCTCGGCGTGCGGGTGTCTGCATTGGAAGAGATTGCGAGAGTGAGCGAAAATGCGGCATCGAAAGTGCTGGCGAGCGCTCCTGGTGGCGGGTCCGCCCTGCCGCCAGACGCCGCCAGCGAGCTGCTGACCAAGTGGCGCAAGCGTGTCTATGAGCTGCTCGTGGGGCGGCGCCTGGACGACCTAGCCCGCCAGTCCGAGGTGGCACAGCTGAGGCGCGAACTGGACGGCCTCCGGCGCGCGCTCGAACAGGAGGGGGCGAGAACACGCCTGGCGAACAGTGTTGCTGGGGACTGCCGCGCGCAGCTCAGCATGGCGGAGGCTGCCGTGCATGCCGCCGACGCACGTGGCGTCGCCCTTGCCGCCAACTTGAAGGACGTTGAAAACGAGCTGTCAGTGGCCCGCGATGAGCGTGCGCGTGTGCGCGAGTCACTTGCCGCGGGCACGCATGCACTGCGCACAATGTACGAATCAGCGTGCGCTGCCGTGCGGAGGGCGGATGTCCAGTCGCAGCGTCTGTCTTTTGCGGCAGACCGTCTTGGCGTTGCCAGTGATCTTGTGGCCCGCAAATTGCGACCTCCGCCACCGAGATTCGACCAGGGCACCATGACGGGGGAGGGCGGGCCGTCCGCAGATGCGTGGGAGTCCGCGTGTCCGGACGACGCTCCCCTGGTGGGTCTCCTTCGTGGGGAGCTTGGGCGCCTTTCTGTGGAGCGGACTGAGCTTGTGCGTCAGCTGCAGACGCAGGCCGATGCTCAGCAGGCCGCACTCGACGCGGCGACGGCCCCTCTCAGGCTCGCAGTGGCAGCACTCACAGAGCGCGCGTCGCGCTTGGATGCGGCCGTGGAAGACGCCCGTGCAGAGACCCAAGCGGTGCGTGTGACACGTTCTCGCTGTGGGGACGCCAATGCACGCCAATTGCAAAGGCGCGCGCACTGTCGAGCGCATGAGCCGCACTGACTATTGCACTTTCTCTCATCCTCTTCTCCTCCCTTACTTTCAATTGCTGCAGGCACGCGATCAACACACTGCTGACATTGTGCGTCTGAACTCCGACCGCGAGTCACTCCTGGCCAGTGCGGTGCGCGCAGAAAGAGATCTGTGGGCTCCCCGGATGGAGGCGGCGGCGGCGGAAGCGGATGACCTGCGACGGCAATTGGCGCGCGCAACCGCGTCTCTCTCGCAGGTTGGCTGATTCGAGTGGCCGCAGTAGTGCACCTCGCATGTCTCGCCGACTTGAGTGTGTGAATGCTCGGATATGTAATGACTGCAATGTGTGTGTGTTGCCACTCTTTTCAATCATTCCGTCGCATGCACGCTGCGCAGCTGGAGCGTCACGTTGCGAGACAGCGAACAAAGCACGACTCTGCCGACACAGCACACGCGGAGGTGCTGCGGTCAAAGCTTGACGAGGCTGAGCGGAGCCTGCGCAGTCTGTGGGCCGAACGCAATGCGCTGTTGGTGGGTCGGTCTGGCCGTCCTTGCCGTGGTGAAAACTGCCCTCATCCTGAGTGTGCGTGTGTCTTGTGCGTGTCCATATGTGTGTGTGTGTGTGTGTGCGTGTGTGTCTATGTATGTGTATGTATGGTCGCACGTGTGTGTGTGTGTGTGTGTGTGTCTGTCTGTGCATGTGTGTGTGTGTGTGTCTGTCTGTGTATGTGTGTGCGCGTGTGTGTGTGTGTGTCTGTGTCTGCGCATGTGTGTGTGTATGTGTGTGTGCCAATTTAGATCTTCCCTCATATTTATTATGCTCGCTTGACCTCTCGCTCTGATATCATGCTCGTAGCTTGCTGTGAGAGAGTATCAGCGGCTGGCCTCTAGTGGTCCGGCCGTTCGCCGCGGCTCACGACCGCTTACCGCGATCTTACGTGGAGACGCCAACAGTGGTGGTTTTGTGGCAATGGGGCAAAAAGGTACGTACGCCCACACATTGTGCATTCCGAATGCGGGCTTACTGTTATGTCATTTCTTTTCGCTCTATCTTTGTGGTCTTTTGTCTGTTTCTGCTTTAGCAAGAGGTTGGACTACATGAGATTGTGTTGTATCCGTCATTTTCCACTCTCACATATGCCTGGCCACTCGTGCATGTGTGTCAAATCGCATGGAGTGCAGGTGATGAGCGCCCGGACGACATTCAGGCGCGACTGCGCACACTTGCTGCGGCCGCCTCCCAACTGCTTGCGGACGACGACGGTTTTGACGACGGCACTGATGACGGCCATCCCCGTGGCGAGTAGGTGTGGGCGCAGATTAGACGCTACGACCATGGCATGCACCTTGCGGTTTCCATGGCGGTCAGAAATGGCGACATAACAACTGGCCACCGTGACCGTGTTTATTTGTTATTCACATGACTGAGCATCGATCCTTCTGCTCGCTGCCTGCAACAAGTGCTTCATACGCTTTGACATCGTCCATATACTCGCGGGGTGGCCACTGGTTGGCGTCGACGTACTCTGCGTCGTCTGGCGAAAGATTTGCAAACTCGGGCTTGTTCTTGAGAGGCTGATAGTTTGTGCACACAAAGTGCCTGCAGAACGCTGCGAGCTGGTCGGCGTTGTGCATCCGGGCACAGTTCAGCAGACCTATTATGTCGATGTCAGCCTTAGCTATGCTGCGCTCCACTGCACGCTCGACAGCTTTGGATATGTACAGCTCGCAGAGGCTGAGGAGAACGGGCAGGTTGTGCATATCAGCAAGCACAAGAATGCCCACCGGATCGCCTTCCTCGAGGTGCGTGATTGCGTGGCCGGTGTACAGAAACTCGAGGACGGCGCGGAAGTTGTCTAGCGTCGTGCCCGCAATGTGGACGGGCCCATCGCCTGAACCCTCCGCAAATATGCCGGCAACCATGGACCGCATGGCCGGGCATCGCGCATGCACGAAGGCGCGGTGGCCGCGGATGATCTGTCCGCCCACTGAGAACGACACGTCCGACAGTGTGTCTCGACTGAGGAACATTTGGCGCGCGCGGCTGCCCATCTCATCGTTGAGCCACGTGCCTGTGGATGGTAGAAAAGGAGGGGGTTTGCAACGTGAATTGTGAGAATGCGAGTGGAGTCTTTGCCGACTGCTATTTCAGTGGCGCAGCGGATCCGCGGTCTATTGCACGTGAGCTTGCATACCGATGCTTGGGTTGAGGTACTGCTCGTTTCGGGCGATGTTTTCGCATGCGGTGACGAGGTGGCTGCACGACAGCGTGCGCGCAGCATGTACCGTCTCTGGGATGCCGTCGCGGGCGTCGCTGATGGTCGCGCACCCCGTATAGAGAAATTCGAGCACGCGGCACATCCCCTTCTGCGTGATGTCCCCTGCCATGTGCACCGTGGTCGTGCGGCCGTCGTCGCTCACATGCATCGACGTAATCCCGGGGACGCCACCAGCCGACGCATCCACGAAGTCGCCAATGCCGCATCCGGGGCTCTGTACGTGGAACACGCGACACATGAAGTCGCTGGCGGCGCAAAGTATGGCCCGATGGGCATGCACCGCCCGCTGCTCTGCCACAAACACAACATCTGCAAACAGTGGAGAATCGAGCATTTCGCGCATGTCGTCTGCGAACGTGCTTGTGACGACGTTTATCCATGGGGCGTGCGCCGGCAGCGGCAGGGTGGGCGGCAGCGGCACAGGCTTGCCATTCTTGGACTTTGACGATCCGAAAATGCTCTTTCTGGCAAGTGCCTTTCCGCTCGGTGAGATTGCGCAGCGTATTACGGAGTCAAATAGTGCCTTGACGCCGTCCTGTGTCAGCGCCGACACTTCGTGGTATGCGAGCGCACCGATCTCATTTGCGACGGCGAGCCCTTCCGCGTAGGACACACACTTGACGCCCTGATTGAGTTTAAATTGGTACCATTAATTATACGATATTTATGTGTACTTGGGATACAGTCGCGATCTGTTGTGTTGGGTTAGATTTATGGTAAGGAGCAGACGGGAAGGGTGGCACGATATGTTCTGCAAATATTTGTGTGAGTGCAAGCGTGGGTACTCACCCTCTTGGCTCCGTGTGGGCGGAGGTCCGCCTTGGCGCCGACCACAATCATGGGCGTCTGGGGGCAGTGATGCCGCAGCTCCAACGCCCACTTTGCGCGTACATTTTCGAGAGAAGAGGGCGACACGACGGAGAAGCAAACGATGAAAACATCCGTCTGAGGGTAGGAGAGCGGGCGGAGGCGGTCGTAATCCTCCTGGCCGGCCGTGTCCCACACGCCGAGATTGATGGGGCGGCCGTCGACCATCACATTGGCGCTGTAGTTGTCAAACACTGTGGGCACGTATTCGCCTGGAAAGGCGTTGGTCGTGTAGGATATTAGAAGACACGACTTTCCCACGGATCCGTCTCCAACCACGACACACTTCACGTTCTCCATCGCGGTCTGTCTCGCTCTTCGATGCCAGTAGGGCGCCGTCAGTTGGAAGCCTTGATGTGGAATTCACTTCTCTGAGTCATCCCAGCGAAGCATGCCTGTATCCTACAATATATATACTTTGCTGCTCTAAATTCGGACGAGCTGATCACTCCAAAGAAAGCTGCATGTCGGTGGCTCCACTAAGCTTAGTCCCGCAGCCTGCGCTCCACACTCACTCAATGATTTGTGTGGTTTTCGAAGTGATTGCTCCACTTCGTATTTAAAAATAGACCAATGACGACAATGTATGGTAACATGTTTCTTCTACAAATCTGGTAAGTTTGGTGACTTTTTCCGCCCGGGTTCAGAGGATGCGGCAACCGGGGAGAGCCGTTCATGGAGTCAGAAAGCAATGTTTCAAGCAATGTCAACTGTCCGCATATGCCCCAAGTCTACTTTCATGTGTGTTTGTGGATAATGGCTCAACCGAACGGGTGCTGATTATATGAGTGAATGGAATGATCGGAATGGCGGCCTGATAGCATTGCCGTTCCTCTCAGTCGTGCACGTGCTCATCACAGCAGCATATCAACAACGGAAGGCGTTTGCTATAAACACAATACAAATATTCCCTTGCTATCCGATCTTGCTAGCGATAGCATCTCAGATGTAGAAGAGGCGCAGCGAGAAAGAACGAGGCAGCGAAAAGCGGCACAATCGACGGGCGATTCATCACAGTCAGCGACTGCAGAGAGCGCCGATCAGCGCATTAGTATTCCGCCTCGAATTCCCGGCAGCGACGGGGTCGACAGCAGTCAAAATGGGGGAAATGAGCGAACTCCGTTCGCAACACACACGAATCACAAGCAAAGCCACGGTTCATTGCACAACAACAACGAGGGCGGATTGGACGAAGGCGGTTCAAAGTGGCATTTGACGCACCACGAGCTTGAATCGAGACGTGTGGAGACCAATCGTCTTTCCGTCACGGCTGTGCACGAACACTACGACCCTGCAAAGTATGAACTGCGCCGCCTCCTCGTTGAGTTTTTGGGTACAGAGATCATCACATTCACGCATGCAGGCCTTTCTATTCTTCACCGTCGTTATGGCCCCGAGGTATTCACTCTTAGCGGTGAGTTGCACTTTCGTTTTGCGACTTGAGTTGTGTGAGTGATGAGTGGTGTGTTGTGTGTGGGTGTGTGGTGTGTGGATGTGAGTGTGTGTGGATGTGAGTGTGTGTGGGTGTGGGTGTGTGATGGTTAGCCAAACCTGCTCGGCTATGTGGTATTGCAGGCGTCGCGTGGGCGAGTGGAGCGACGCTGATCTTTCTCATTTACGCGTTGGGGCACATTAGCGGAGCTCATTTCAATCCGTCGATAACGTTTGCTCTGACTGCGCGCCGGCTGTTTCCGTGGAGGCATGTGCCGTTCTATTGGATAGTGCAGTTTGGTGGTGAGTTGAATGAGTGCCAGTTATCGTGGCGTCCGTCAGGATTGTAAGGCGGCTGAGCTACAAGTACATGAGTGCAAGGCAGGGGCACTCACAATGCGAACGAAGGCTTTGTATTTGCATGCGACAATACTGACTGTCTGTGCTCTCGCGTCACTTGCACCGACGTCCTCTGCGGGCTTGACGAAGGGGGATTTGTCGGCGCTTTGCTTCTCGATGCTATTTTTGGAACGGTGTGTGCGCACTGGCATGACACAGTGCGGAAAAAAAGTTGTTTCATGTGTGCGCATTGTGTGTGTGTGTGTCTGTGTGTGTCTGAGTGTGTCTGTGTGTGTATGTGTGTCCGTGTGGGTGAGTGTGTCTGTGTGTGTCCGTGTGTGTGTGTCTGTGTGTGTGTGTGTGCACTTTGTGTGTCAGTTTGCATTGTGACTGTTTTGCCTGAATGCGTGTGCGTGTGCACCGTGTGTGTTGCATCTGTGCAAACCAGTGCGGGTGTGGATGTTTGTAGCACCATACAATAGACCAATAGGCACATGGGCAACAATTGAGTAATATTTCTCACCAACGCAGGCACAAAACCTGGGCGCAAATGAGCCGCAGCATGGCTTCACGATCGTCGAGGCATTCTTTTGGGAGACGATGCTATCTTTCTTCCTTGTCTTCGTTGTACTTCACGTGGTCGAGCGTGGGAATCTTGTTGGCCCAAATGCGGCACTTGCCGTTGGTGCGACCATCGCGATGGACGTGTACATGGGCGAGTGGGTACACCACGTACACACACACACACCAAAAAACACACAAACACACACACCACTCATACAAACAGACATGCACGCGCACACACACGTATGCACGCACACACACACGCACACACACACACACACACACACCCACACACCCACACACCCACACACCCACACACCCACACACGTAAGATGACAAGAGATCTCCCTTTCAATTCAATTATCCAGCCTCCTTCAATTCGCTCGCTGAATTTGGCTGGCTGTCGTGGTCGGCACCAAAGTCATTGACCCTCTTATGTTTCGTCACAAATCACCTGGTCTTTTCGTCCCAGATATTTTGGCGGAGGCAGCATGAATCCCGCCCGATCACTAGGCCCCGGAGTTCTTGGCGGTCTCGCGGACGTCGTGTGGATATATTGCGTCGCACCATTCCTTGACGCAGCGATCACCCTCTTTTTTCAATATCTCGGAGGCACTACTGTAACGAATAGAGATGCAAAGAAGGTTGCAGAAGGAAGGGGCAAGTCATCTGACGAATTAGCTGCCCTGTCCCTCGTCAAAGTAGCTCTACCCTATGTTGGTTGGCGGCGACTACAAAAAGGGGTCTTCTCGCTTGCAGGACGTGCACGTCGTTTATAAAGTGCGCGTGCGAATGTCGGAAAATGCTCTCCCGTTGTGTGTGACACGGCATTGCGGATGAGCTTGGCCGCTCAGCACGCCAGATACATGACATAGAGGGTCGTTCCCATGCTCACAAGCCACGCCACAGAGCGCAGCATCGACATGGGCACGGTGCTGCCGAAAATGTACGCCAGGTCATAGACAGCGCGCGATGCCATGTGGGCAATGGCGAGCGGCGCAACCACCGACTCGTCGACGCCGCGCGCGTGTGCCGCAAGCACTGCCGCGGCCCATGCCGGGAAATTCTCCAGTCCGTTGGCGTGCGCGTAACTGGCGCGCATAATAAGCTTGCCCAGGGGCGACTTGGCAAGATGCGGGTTGGAGGCATCCCACTGCCGGCGCGGCATCACATTGTCATAACGACCGCTCGAAATCTGAGGGTCATTGTGACAGCGATTGCAACTGACAAATCAGAGCGGAAACATTCCATAAGACGAGAATATTGGACGAAGACAAGACCACACACAGCAGATATATAAGAGTACGCGCACTCACGTAGTTGTACACGCCGGCCTTGACAAAATGCGGCACATAGGCCAGAATGAGGACCACGGGGATGCTCGTGAACGACACGCTCGCAACCATTCTCCAAGTCGTATCGAATGGGCGCGTATTAAAAGGGGAATGGCAGTTGAAGGAACAACAAGAATGCGTGATCTTTAAGTTGTCAATGCGGAGTGACTATGATTGTCCTCATTATGTCCAATTTCAGATTGTGTTGTCACTGTCAGCCTTCACAAATTTTTAGCCGTTTGCCCAGTGACGTCAGAGTGTCGTCACTTACGAAATCATGTCATAAAATTGTTCCTCAGAACTCTCAGACAGGGGAACATTTACGTACTGAATTTGAAGTGAGGTCGCGGTATGGTGCGCTCAAGTGCTTAAATTGGTGTTTTCCCTTCCACGTCAGCATTTTGTCTGGGGCTGGCATTTCGAGGCTCATCAAGTGCTTCTGTGTGCGTCCGGAATTGAATTGAAGTCAGTTAATGATGGGGCGCTCAGCGAAGACGCACAAGCGCGCAAAAACGGCGCAGAAGGAGACCAGCGGTGATGGTGCGGCGCACGACACAGACTCTGCCCACGGCGGCGATGTGCACGTGCATGCCCAGGGCGCCGGTGTCGCAAAGACCAAACGCGCCGACAAGAAGAACGGCGGGAAAGACTCTGCCTCAAAAAAAACACTTGCGCGAGCCCTCGCACTCGCAAAAAAGAAGTAACCGGTGGCGTGCGTGCGTGTGTTTGTGTGTTCTGCGTGCTCTACAGGCGGTCCCCTGACTGGCATGCCATGCGTGCGTGCGGCATATGTCCATGGTTCCATACAACCGACAACCCGAAGTATACGCGCATATTTAGTAGATTGAATACCTATGCATGTGTGCTGCTCCCTTTAGGTTGCACACGGCGGCGCTGTCCGCGTGGACTCTCGCCGCGATGATCACACTGCCGCACAAAGCGCGATGGCGCTGAAGAACTGCTCAATCGCCTTTGGCGCGGCATCGCCTGTTGTGATGCGGATCTTTGATTCAAGAGACGCTGCCGACGCTGCCCACTCTGAAGCGATGGATCCACAGCCTTCGCCACAAAGTACAAACCCCACAACAGTACCTGCACAAAAGTTGTTGTGGTGATCAAGTCACATACATGCATAAGAGACCTTCAGTACTCAAAATACCCCGGGCACAAGCCCATCGAGCAAATCCTGCACACGTTTGGCTTCGAAGCAGCGTACGTAAAAACAATTGAATGAAGCCCACATATGAAGTGTGTGTATATTTGAAAGTGTGAGTATGTATGAATGTGTGTGGGAGAGGGGGAATGGGCGTAGCGGACAGTGATCAACGAACCTTTCGCTGCAGACTGAACAAGGGCAGCCTTGTTGCCGTCGTTGGCGAAAAAGCGCTCACAGGGTGCGGCGGGCATCCGGACGTCGCGTGTTTCCACAATTTTAATCCTGTCGTTCTGCGTTGAGAATGGAGAGCGCAGTTGACTCGGTCACTTCAGACATCCCATCCTCCAGAGGTGCGCACAAACGTGCCCAACACAATACGGATGCATATACACATATGCACTCACTCATCCTGACGCACCGCACTCACTCTCAAGCAATCAAACACACACACACATATATATATATATATACAGCCACGTACACAACACGACGACAAACATACACCTCCGAAGACTTGCAATCACAGACAAGGACCCCCCATTACTTTCTACAAGCCATCGCATCCCATAAAACAGGCGATTTAGTGCGCCCGTCTTACCTCCACGCGCAGCCTCGCAATAAAACTTGTGATTGCCTCTGCATTTGATGCTCCAGATCCGCAAAAGACGATAAGCCCCATCTGCGCGGGGATGGAGCCCGGTGTCAGGTCACAATGGATCCATTGAGGGACAGCACGACGTAATAACGACACAAAACATACCAAACACAAGAATCAACAACGTGCGTACACACACACACACAACACACACACATAATACACAACACACACAACAAATTACACACAACACACACGCAGACACACACACACCAGAACCATGACATAATAAGCAGGGCATTACTCCCACTGCCCAACCTCTGAAGACGGCTTCTTCCGATCGCCAATGGACAAGGGCACGTCACTCGCCGCATACGATGTCGACCACCCAGCAACGCCAACATCCGCAGGTGGCGGAGGCACCATTGCTTCCATGGACACCGGCTATCCGCAGGCGAGCATGGCAAGAGCGCAAAGAGAAGGACGACGTGAGCACATGGAGGTGCGCATACTCCAATGTTGACGTGAGGTGCACAGGAGCAACAGGCACAAAGGAGTAACAGGCACAAAGGAGTAACAGATGAGGCAAATCCACGATACGGATAATCTGCATGCAACCACAGAATGCACATGTACCTCGGGCATTATATGCCAGTTGCTGTCGCCCGATGACGGCGAAAAGTCGTGGATTGTCCCCCATTCGTTGTGGTAGATCGACAGTCCGGCCGCAACAAATTGCTCTGCGCGGCCACGTAAATGCAAGTTCAGCCACGGTCAGTCAAGGCCGGTGCTTGTTTCCAACTGCGATGGCCGCACTGAGGCGTTCCAGGGAACTATGTGCCCCATCAGTGCAATCAGTGCAACCCACGCACCCACCCTTCAGTCCGTCGTAATGCGCTTGAAGGCACGCAAAGTTCATTTCGGATGACGTCTCGATTATGGGCTGTGTGCGGCAGAGAATGCCCACATCAAACCGCCGGCAGTCGCGACTCCTGCTCGCATGGATGGCGCGCAGATGGCGTACGAATGTCCGGGGCGGGAGTGTTGGAATTCAGGTCAGTAACTATGGCGCTCTGCCAAGAAATCAAGATGAAAGTCAGTCAGACAGAAGCCACAATGGTGCTCTGCCATCTCCACCAAGAAGCGGATATGTGATCCAGTCAGAGCCGCCAAGGCGAGAGGCGAGATGCGGGAGGACAGAGCGGCGGACAGGGGCATGCATACAGCTCCGTGGCCAATAACACGCATCATTCATATGTCAAAGCTGATGGACCACATTCGTTGAAAAGGCAGCGTGGGCTCGCCGCACAATCGAATCAACTGGCAAAGTCCCCATCTAAAGAGAATACACGTGAAGGAAAGCGTGCATGCGTGAGGCCTCGCACGGCTATACCAGTGCCACTCACATGCACGCATGCAGTTGCATGCACTTGTAATGCACCTACAGATACACACCTGAATTGCTGGCATGCAACCATCACTTTGCAGTCGGTGCAATCACGAAAGAACACGCTAAGGAGGTCGGACAGGGGGAGGGGGTTTCATGGGTTGTCAATGAGAGCCAGTGGACAATCATTACGCCGCACACGCACAAACGCAATTACGATTCCCGGCACATACCAATAAAAACACACCATGCAAACGCAAGCACAAACCTGCCCTTCACAGGCCCAATAAAGAACCGGCAGTTTTTACAGTCGTCAATGGTTATCGAGTCAGCATAATCGCAGAGGTATACTGTGCAGTCCTGCAACCAAAAGGCAATACAGGCGCAATTCGTCAGTCAGACATGCGTATAATGCAATTAAAACCGCGGGAGACGGGGCAAGAAAGAGAGCAGCGGCATACCGTGAGATTTTCAATCACAAAATTGAAGCCCTTGATCTTCCCAGGGGAGCGATGCAGCGTCTGTCCGGTAATGTTGCTGAGCATGAAGTCTTTGGGATCTGGCTTGTCTTCCTTATCCCTGCGGCATATCATATCATCATATCATCATATCAACATATCATCATATCATCATATCATGCCCAGCTATAGATGAGAAGAATGCCGCTCTCTGTGTGCCGAGGATGACATAAGCAGCGAAAGCTACACCCGCCGCGGAAATAATCAACCGCAGCCTCATATGCTGCACGCACGCACGCACGCACGTACCAGCTGTACTTTGGTGCATCGGTGCCGCCCGTTGTGCTCCCGCCCTCGGCCGTTGCGGCCTTTGAGGAGAGGCAACCCATTACTGAGGTCGATGCCGTTTTTCCCCCCGACGACAAGCCTGCATTAATATACGAGATGCACACCCCACTACGTTTGTATTAACTGCACCGTTGCTTCCTTGTAATGGAATGGAGACACATGCGGCAGACACTTACGGCAAAAATTTGAAAATGGATTGCCACAGTCTTCAGAATGGGCAGTGTAGGGTTAGGGTAACGGAGGGTTGCGGTACAAAGTAGGGTTAGGTAAGGGTAGGGTTATGGTAACTGTACAGTGTAGGTGTAGGGTCAGGGTTGGGGTTTGGGTAACGATGGGGCCGACTTTGGAAACGATGACGCCACAGTAGTACTCTCCAAACGCATGCATCACGGTGAACAGAGTGCCCATTCACTACTGGCAGCAACTGACGCGACCAACGGCACTGACGCAGTGACTCCATACTGTGAGACTGATATCAGCGGTGGAACTCGTGTCTTCTGAGGGGGACACAACGAACCATTCGTGTTGTGCTTTTAACGGAGAAGGCCATCTTTGGCCGCTGCCGAGCCAGTCGCCAGAATTCTTGTACGAACACATCAGGCTGAGTGCCAGATCTATCGGCTTCTGTGTGATTGTGCAAAGCACCGCCGAATGATGGACACCGCCAGTGGTGCCAGTGGTGTTGTCGGCGTGGACGTTCGTGGCCCCACCGCTGTCGATGCGGGCGTGTCGGTGTCATGTGTTCGCACGGAGGGACCGTCACTGGCCGCCGCGGGCAACGGCGCAGGCTGTGTCGATGGCGACCGCACCGCCAACCGCACTCTCGCGGACAGGGGTCGCAGTGCATGCAGCAGTGGCGAGGATGACGAGCGATGCACTTTAGACAGGCCTGATGCGTCACACGCAGACAGCGGCACTGTCAATGCAGGGGATGCAATCTCAACAGTAGAGCGTCTGCCGGCCGATTACGGCCATGTGAGTAAAATAGTGTAGATTATGGAACGTTTCTTGCTGTTGAGCTATGCGGACTGAGTCTCGACGCACTCTTGCTGGCATCTCGTTTGACAAACTGTTGCAGGTTTTCATTGTGCACGGCGACCTCACGCGATTGGCGTGCGATGCCTGGATGTTACCAACCGATGACAATCTGAAAATTGAAACATACTGGAAAATATCCGATCGAGTTACTCTCCCGGAGAAGCCCGCCAATTGGAGCAACCATGGTGTGATTATGCCCACCTCTCATGTGTGTGTATTATGTGGCACATGTCCTGAGTGTACTGCATGGAAGCCCCGGCACGTTTTGTTCGCCGACGACCGTAGTCTTACCGCTGTCAGCTGCCGTTCATCTTCCGGTCCGCAGGGGAGCGAATCATGCCGATCGCAGAGTATGATTGCGAGCTCCTCAGTCCCCCATGGCTCGTCAACGTCGGCGGCATCAAGGTGTGTGTGTGCTCTGAGGCGCTCACTCAAGTTGCATGATGCGTATGCCCCTGTGTTCTGTTGGCTGCGTTTTTGTGTTGATCATGCCACCGACTCGCCTTCTGATGCTCTCACACTGATCTGCGGTTGTTATACTTTGCAGCTTCCGAAGTGCCGTCTCTGTAATCAGGCAACGGCAGTTGTGTATTGCCAGCACGACGATGCCAACTTGTGCTCGCGGTGCGATGAGCGGATTCACGGGGCGAATGCGGTTGTTGCGGCCCACACGCGTAGCTTCTGCAGAGACATTGAGTGGTATATTGATGGGGCGCGGCAGTTCCTCGGCGCTGCTGCATTGTACCTGAGGGCGCGTCCCCCTCGCTTTAACCGCAGCAAGCATATCGTTGGCCTTCCGCTGGTTGGCACGGGCAAGGGAGGCGCTGGACAGTGGGTTTGGGCTCTGTTTGAATGTCACGTGCACGTCCGTGATATGTGTGATGTGCTTGTTGCGTAGAATTCCCGCTGCGCATGCCACAAGAGCAGCTTTTGTTTCTCCGAGAAGCACACTGAGTCCCATTCGGCTGCGGACTGCGTACCTCACGCCCGACACATGCATTAGGTCGACAGGCGGAGTTGTTGCCCGTCTCCTCCCTGAGCTTTACCGCGCCGCACGCATGCATGGAATGGACATTGCGCTTGTTGTCAACGACAGAAGCAAATTTGCGGCCGTTCAAGTTATGCGCAACCGGCATGAAGAAGCATGGTCGCTGCTGGGGGATCCGGAGCTGGTGTCGCAGGCTCGCCGACTGGCCGGGCATGCCCGCCGTGGCGACCTTGTGCTCTTTCTTGGCGCAGGTATAAGCACAGGTGCCGGGCTGCCCACGTGGGGGGAGCTCATCACGGACCTCGCTGCACAGGCGGGAATGACTGATGAGGAGCGGCGAATGCTCGGGGAAATGGTGGGAGCGACAATTGCTAATTTCACCTGTGTTTGCTTAGCACTATTTCTCGATTGGTGGTCGTTTGCAGTGTATAAATAGTGATCATTGAATCCTGTCGTTGCGGTGACTTCTTTAATTTTTACTCCGCAACCAGAATTATTTGGATGCTGCAAGAATAGTGGAGCTTCATCTCGGTGGAAGTATGAAACTTGCAGAAGCTGTTGCTGCGCGCGTTGCAGTTCGACAAGTGAGTTGGCCCACGCAATGACACTACATGATTCCCGATGGGACTGATGGCTGACTGCTTACAGGAACCTTTTACGTTGTGACATCAGGCACTACTTGTACTTGAATGTACTGATGCACGCCTTCATGGGACAATATTGCTGTTTGTGATGATTCATGGAACTGCACTAATTAAAATGAATAACCCTCCATCGACACACTGGTTGGATTGTGTATGTTGTAGTGCACACTTGCATCTTGTTTGCTTGCAGGACTGCCCGTGAAAGAGGCCGTGACAACAAATTATAACGAAATGTTCGAAATTGCGTCACGCGGCGCCGGACTGAGCGTTGCCGTCCTTCCTTACTCGCCAGCGTCCAACTGCGACCGCTGGCTGCTGAAAATGCACGGGTGTGCGAGCCATCCAGAGGATATTGTGTTGACGCGGGAGGACTATCTGCGGTATGCGACGCGCCGGTCGGCGCTTCAGGGGATTGTGCAATCGCTGCTCATCACGCGCCACATGCTTTTTGTGGGTTTCTCCCTTCAGGACGACAATTTCCACCGAATCGTCGACGAAGTGCGGCGCGCGCTAAGTTCGAGTGAACCGCTTGCGACGCGTGCAGATCGCACCCGCTTGCAAGACGACGGCATGGGGGGCAAAGAGCGAGGCAATGAAAGGCGTTCGCAGCGCACGGAGCCCTTTGGAACTTCGCTTTCTCTGTTCCGCAATCACATTGTGGATATGTTGTGGAAAGAAGACCTCAACATGGTGGCAATGAAGAACGAGCGCAAACAGGATGCTCCGGGGGCAGCCAGACAGATGGAGATCTTTCTGGACTATTTAAGCTCGGAGTCCACCACCACTGCGGCGTATCTGCTTAAGCCGCAGTACGATGCGCTGCTTACGGAGGACCAAAGGACCCTGCGGAACCATATCATTGACTTTGTGGGGGGTCTTCCATCCAACGCACGCAATGCGCCAGAGTGGGCGGTTGTTGTGCGCATGGTGCTTGCCCTGGGGGGCGATGGAGTTGCTGCGGACGGAGGCACCGGCGGCGGACCCACTGCGACCGACAGCGGGGGCGGCGATGAACATGCGGACGACACACACAGCGCCGGGCGAATGGGCAGCTGGTTGGGCTCGACGCTGCTCGACGGCCTACCGCCAGCATCGCTCACAAGCAGGGCCATGAACGGCCAGACATAGCCGATTGCCCCAACGATAGCAATTGGCGATGGACGAGTGATCAGTATGTCAGACTGTGTCTGACTGAAACTGGATGCCCGCTAGATGCATCCGCCACACCGAGCCGTACAATGCATGCTCCAGCTGGTGTCCGAGTAATATATTCATCTCCACCAACGACAGAAATATATATATATGCTCGTCAGTATGCAAGTGCACTGTAAGTCATATTTAGTCCATCGTCCGCACGGACATTTTCAAGTCACAAACCACGTGTCCGCGACACCCCCATCCCTAGCGCGGCGACGTCACAAAAACAGCAACACAAGCATTACGAGGAACCGAGCAGACCCATTTCCTTCTTGATCTCGGCAATAGCCTTTCCAGGGTTCAGGCCCTGCAATTGAGGACCATCATAGAGACGGGGAGCCGGGGGGGGAGGGGCAAAGGAGATGGCGGTTAATAATCGCGCACAAACGAAGCACGGCACGCAAACGAACAGCCGCGTGGCCACAACGAACCGCCACGCAACAACGCAGCGGAAAACAGCAACATTCCCCTCTCATTCAATTCAATCATTGCGGCTGCGCACCTTGGGGCACGTCTTTGAGCAGTTCATGATTGTATGGCAGCGGTAGACCGAGAACGGGTCCTGCATCTTCTCCATGCGCTCCTTTGTAAACTGGTCGCGGCTGTCGGCCATCCAGCGGTACGCCTGCAGCAGCACCGCGGGGCCCAGGTACTTGTCGCTGTTCCACCAGTAGCTGGGGCAGCTCGTGCTGCAGCAAGCGCACAAGATGCACTCGTACAGTCCATCCTGCTCAAACCAGTGGCAGTCAATATGCAACAGTTGTCCATCAGAATCACCGCATGGTCTGTGCCTACACCCAGAGTGCCGATTATTCCGCCCAGTTCATGGTCCCGCGGCATGGCCAAATAGAACACACGGTGCACATAGGGCACACGCGAATGAACGGGTACACACGCACCAGCTTCTTGCGGTCGGTGACCGACTGGGGATACTCCTTCGTGTTGCGGTCGACAGGCGCCTCGTCCTTACGCTTGAGATAGGGCTCGACCGACTTGTGCTGGTCGTAAAAATTGGTCATGTCCTGCACGCACCACGTGACAGCCATTGGTTAATGAATGCACGTGCGATCGCAACAGCCGCCATTATTCCGCGGGGGAAGAGAGAGCGCACTGAAGCCACACGAGCATGAGACACGGACCACACCCACAACCACCCACCGGCACAAGATCCTTCACCACATACATGTGCGGCAGAGGATAGATCTTGACCGACTTTGACAAGTCAGTGTCGATGCGGCTGATGCACGCGAGCGTGTTGGTGCCACCAATGTTCATGGAGCACGATCCGCAAATTCCTGTGTCACAGGGTGGGCAAGGGAGTATGCAAAGGGATGCGCAGGACGAACAGAGGCCATGAGAAAGGCTTCCTCGCACTCGTTAACGGCATGATGACAGAGGTTAAAGATCAGAAGAAAGGGCAAGCAGTAGTAAAACCAAACCCATTGTGATGCGCCGCGTGAGTCGGTTGCTTCAGCCCCACTCACCCTCGCGGCACGAGCGGCGGAAGGTCAGAGTAGGATCAATTTCATTCTTGATTTTGATGAGGGCATCCAACACCATCGGACCGCACGCGTTAAGGTCAACCTTGTAATTCTGGATGTGCGGTTTGTCTCCAGGGGTCTCCGGATCCTGTGTTCAATCCAATGGACACGTTATCCCTTTGAAGACAGCCACGCCCCGCACTACATCGCCAAACAAAAGCGACCCTCCACACCGCTGCTCCAAAGCGCAAGTTGCAATATTGTTCGTGCCGATCTATCAGGCTAGGAGGTAGTCATATTAGGGCCCTACGCCTAAACCCACCCAGCGGTAGATAGCAAAGTTCTTGTAGCGTGGCGCAGCATTTTCCGCCGCCTTTGGCGGAGGCTTCACGGCGGTTGATGCAGCGCGCTGAGGGACTGCGGCAAGAAGCTGCACTCTCAAAAGTGGACATCGAATTGCGCAAGAGAAAAAAAGCGGGCCAGGATCATGTCAGCGTCAAAGGCATGCTCATGAGACACTTCAGTGAGCAAACAATTGCAAGCAAATGCGCGTAAGTATATCAATCAACGGCACACCACACTCTGCTCCATCCGTCGTGTGCGGTTGCGTTAATGCGAGTGTGTGCGCGTATATATAATATATGTATGCGTGTGCGTGCGTATTTGCGTTGTGGTACATTTGTCTGGCAAAGTAAAGACGTGACGCACCCGTGGCAGTTGGCGCAAGGCTGCGCGCATGTGCGCCTGCTGACACAGCGACATTTTAAATTCGTTGCGTGCCTGATAATAACTAATGACCTCACACAAGATAAGTATCAACGATTGATGATGTCTCTTTTGTAGATGCAGTGGTTTGTGTGCGTAGTGGTTTGTGTGATTCGGCAACTGCGTGGATGACAGACTGTGTGTTAGTCCCCCCCTAAGTCACGTAAGTCGGCCTTAGAGGCGAAATCAAGCGGGAATAAGTAGATATTTCGGTATCAAATTAAGTACTGGATTAGTCATAGTTAGTTTTTGAAGGTAGTTTGAATTTGAATCATGAGGAAAGCATAATCGCACGATCAAATACGGGGAATAGTAGCATTATGTTGGGCTGTTTCCGGACTTCTCCAAAAAGCCGGAAAAACTAGCCGAATTCCCGCGCACACGGATGCAGCCGAAAGGAGTTTTATTGTATTCAGGTGCCATTGTTGCGTGTGCATTACTCTTTGAACATGTGCACACGCACACTTGCATACTCATCTCATTGCATCCCATGCGGCATGCCTGTTGGATGCTGGAATAAATGTGTTTATTCATTCATCACTGGCAGTGGCCGACGATCTTAGATGATTTGATTAATACTGTACTAGTAGTAGCATTTCACACTTCGAATCCCCTCAGTTTCCTCATGGGCCGAAAGAAGACAAGCGCTAGCGTGCAGGAGCACGCACCAAACCGTGCTCGTGGTCGACCTCGGAAAGCCAGCAACACGCCAGCGCTAGCGGTTATTCAACAGCAGCGTCCGCGTGGCCGCCCCCGCACGCGCTCGGCTGCAGCAGCAGCTGAACACGCGCCAGTTGCAGATGATTTTGTTGTGGATGCATTGCACGAGGAGGATGATGACGATCTCGTGTCGGAATTGGAGTGCGAAGCTGATGGTGATAGTGTGAACGGCGGCAGGGCAGAACATCCAGCACCGGCCCCACCACAAATGACACCAGCGGAGGCCTATCGCTTCTTTCTCGATAGTGCAGACGGCACACGGCGCTCATCACTGTCTCCAAAGACGCGCAAGGACCACGCCAGGTAAGTCAAGTCAGTGATGCACTGTTGCCTAGCTGCTGCATGAGATTAATCTGCCGAACCCACCCTCCAAAAAGTTCATTTTGTCATGTGCAATTAATGTCCGTCAGTTTCCAAACTGAACTGTAATGAGAGTGATAACCAGCTTATTATATTATATTCGGCCCTCACCTCTTTGTTGAATGACAGGTACGCTAGGCTTCTCACGGAACATTACGCAAAGCTTGGCCTGGACATTGGCTGCTTTGATGCAAACACCCCCAACCACGTAATGGGGTTTCTACACTCGTTCTGTGGTGGATCGGTGCCCTCTAGCGCAAGCACAGGAGTTGACTTCGACGAGGTTCTCAAAAATCTGCCTTTTGTGTGCAAGGATAACAAGGTCAGTGCCTTGCATGCATCTTACTAAGCCAAAAACCATTCGGTACACTGTGTATCTGTTGCGTTTTTGTTGTGCAAAACTTTGTTGTGCATGTTGTCATCAGTCTGACCGTGTTGATTGACTATCTGTACGGTATTGATGCACACATGGGAACTTGATGGCAATCTGGCTCTGAAGTGGCTCTGAAGTGTGATTTATGCATATGTTGTCTTTGCCAATTGTAATGCAGTATCCGAGTGCAAGGTGTGCACGTGCTGGTATTGCATACTTCATGCGCGAGACTTACAATCGCACAGGCGACTGGATAGAGGAGAGTCCAGGCGTCTTTCGTGGCAATCCTTGCCTCTCCCCTCGTGTGCGCGAGTATATGAAGGGACTCCTGAAGGCAATGGTGAGCCATCTTTATCTCACTTTATTGATTATTTTATTACTCTGTACAACTGTTGCGTCACAGAGCCCCAGGACAGGTAAATTGAGCATGTATACCTGATAGTATGCAATCATCAATTCTTGTGTATTACCTACCCACGTATGTGCAGATCCAGAATGGGTACATGCCACAGCAGCGGCGAGCTATCACCAAGGAAGAAGTTGCTGCGCTTGGCGAGTACAATATGTACAACTTTCGTGCAGCACGTGAGGCACAGCCAGAGAATCCATCTGCAGGGGTTAAATTCCTGCAGGCTCAGGTGAGTCTTGCCACTTTACAGTCAAGTGATTGTTCAGGCTGTAAAAAAGTACTATCATGTATTCAATTCCGGGCAAAGCTTTCTCACATGATAATGTTTGTTGATGGCTGCAATCCATGTGTGCAGGCAATGAACGTCCTTGCCTTTGATCTCCTTCTTCGATCCGATGAGGTTCTTCGACTTGACCTGAGCATGTTCTGCATTGCAACACCCGGGATGCCCAATCCTGTTGACACCGTCAAGCTTGACTTCAGGAAGAACAAACAGACCGGTTAGTACTACACAGCTGTTGTCTGAATATACTATTATGTCTACATTTACAGTGCATTGATGTCATGTGTACATTTACTGTCATGTTAAATGTCGACCAATGCGACTGTCACTGTCCATGTGTACGTGTGCCAGCCAATGCAATAGTGACTCAGATTGGTTCAAGCGGGACTGATTGACTTCAATGTTTTACTGATCATGCCCTTAATGTATTATAGGAGGCTGTGAGCGAATGATCCTGCATAACAATCCGGATTGGCGAATCAATCCTGTGTTTTGGCTGCCACTGTACTGTCGATGCGCAAACATCACCTCTGGTCTGCTCTTCCCACAGCTGGATAGACATGGCATGCCCTCTTGTACACGAATGGTAGGTGTCATCAGATGTCATTCAATCAGTCTGGTTTTGATCATTCAATCTGGCCGGTTTGGCCGGTTTTGTACTGCTGTCATGCTTATGTTACTATCGCAATTATGAGCAGCTGAATCAATATTACTGATACTGTCGTGTCTTGCTGATAATGTTGCTATTGTTTTTTCAAGACTGCCAAGGTCTTCCTTCAAAATATACGTTTGTCTTTGAAGGAGGCAGGTCTTTGCTCTCAGGAGGAGCTTGCGTGCTTTGGGACACATTCGTTCAGGTTAGCATCAAAACTGTGCCAGTCACTGCTTCAAAATGATTGTAATTATTTAATTGACTGTTTTCCTGTAAATATAATCCTACTTGACTGGTATATCTGTTACATATTGCATATGTATCCATAGGCGCGGTGGAACCACTCGGTACATTGAGGAGGGCATCAGCCTCACGGAGATTGCGCTCCTTGGAGGTTGGTCAATCCAATCCACTGCACTTCTTCGATACATAATCGACTGGGCAAATGCTGGGCGCACTGGCTCGCGTAAGCTGGTCACTCGAAATCGCTGAGTCTGCTACTCACAGCGCTGTGGCAGCTGTTGTGCGTGCCGTCTCCCTTTTGTGCACGTGCCACCTTACACTGCCAAATGCACAGCATGTCAAAGGCATGGCAGCTTGTAAATATGTACATACTTTAATTCTCACGACAGTTGATACATGCTCTTAGCCGCGCAATTGGCTGGGCCTTTCTTTGCACAATGTGGCATTATTGCACTGCGTCAACATTTTTCGAAAATAAACAGGGTTTGCGGTCATGTGTGGTTTATTTGCCATGTGTGTGTGAATGAAAATTGGAAAGTGAAGCCAACATACATTACATACACAAACAGTACATGTGTACCGACTGTACGACTGTACGGCAC
This sequence comes from Pigoraptor chileana, assembly GCA_943704495.1. Classification (NCBI taxonomy): domain Eukaryota; class Filasterea; order Ministeriida; family Capsasporidae; genus Pigoraptor; species Pigoraptor chileana. The sequence goes on along the minus strand of CALSCR010003371.1, from coordinate 1,635 downwards.
ATTTAATTCCCGAAACCCACATTGTTGAAGCGGAGACAGAGGAAGTGATCATGACGAGTGTTTGAGGGAAAAGAAATAGTACGTACCTAGTGCAGCACTGTGTCAGAGAAGAGATAGGGGTGAGATCCACAAAATCAACAGACACAGAATACATCTTAACAGCGCGTGCACACGCAGAGAAAACACACGTACATACAGACGCGAATACATCGACAGACAGGTAGACACAGACACACACACATATCCAAAAGCACAACACACACACAACACACAGCACACGCGCACAGAAAACAAGTTGACACAGAACAAGTACAATTAAAGACACACAATAGACGGCAAAGCGCAAACACACACATAAGACTCACAAGACACACGCATGGCAGCCGGCCAGTGCACCATAACAGACAGAGCAGATACAACACAACACACAGTCACGTGTACACACACAAAACAAACACAACACCTACTACATGCACACACGGCACACACACATTGCAGCACGTACAACATACACAACGGATGGGCAGAGAACATACAACATAACACACACAAACACAACACTAACTCACATCACAAACGCACACACACACAAACACACATTGCAGAAAGTACAACATACCCAACAGACGGGCAGAGAACACACAACATAACACACACAAACACAACACTCACATCACAAACGCACACACACACAAACACACATTGCAGAAAGTACAACATACACAACAGACAGAGCACATACACACAACACACAGTGCGCATACAATAGGCAAAGCACCTAACCTAGCCCTAACACAACACACACAACGGTGCAACACACACGTGCACACACATGTAGACGAACACAAACACATATTCGAACACACACAGCACACACAACACACACACTGATACGCACAGCACACACAACACACACACTGATACGCAAAGACACACACCTGACACACGTACAAAGACACACACATATCCGCACACATATAAACGCGGACACCCACACACATAGCACATGCGTACCAATATACACACAGCATGAGCACACATATACACGCAGACACCCACACACATAATACACGCATACCATATACACACCATAACACATGCATACCATTATACAAACAGCATGACCATACAACGCGGACACACACACACACACAGAACACTTGTATATACATATACACACAACACCAGCACGTACATGTAAATGAACTGTGCGCAGTCACACTCACTTGGTTCAATTGGAGAGGGCCGCAGAACTATGCGAGTGTTCAAGGGGATTGGAAAGGAATTGAAAATTGAACATACTTTGCGGCTGGCTATGAGTAACGAAACTAAACCGAAGTGTGAGAGCTCACAAAATGCACTTTGTGAGAACAGTGTGGGGGATCCCACTGCACGATAGTGCCTTCTGCACACCTCGCACATTTGCGTGAATGCATACATACACCCAAAGAACATACTCACCTGTTGACACCGCCACCCACCCTCTCCTCTCCTCACTCACACAGACGCCGACACAGACACAGAAACAGACACACGCACACACACACGCCTACAAACACCGACACAGACACAGACACAGACACAGACACAGACACAGACACAGACACAGACACAGACACAGACACAGACACAGAC
>CALSCR010003368.1:8148-21568 GCA_943704495.1 Pigoraptor chileana | reverse complement strand
ACCGGCCCCTTTTTTCTTGCCAGTACACTTTAGTCTGAGCTGGGTAAGTGGCGTCCGCCGGGTAGCCTCAATACTGCAATGGCCAAACTGTCGGCCGCCGGAGTATTAGCCATTCGGCTGAAAGTTCCAGTGCCGACGGGTGGCACGGGTGACTGGAGCCGTCACGGTGGCGTTTTCCTCAACAGCAACTGATGTCACGAGACTGGACCTGTGCGGTTCAGTTCCACTTTCGAGCCGTTCCGTTAAATCTTGTAACACAGCGTCCGTCCCCCGGCGGGCCGCGCCGAGCGGCACTCAGAGTTTGTCAGTCACAGTGCCGGCCCGGCCGTCTGGTCAGTCGACTCATTGCTCAATTCTTAGCCGACTAAATACTAACCTTAGTAGTATGAACGCCCCTACCGTTTTTTCAAAGTGAACCGATTACCAGCCGCGGCGGCATGGCGTCATTTTTCTGCAGTCACGTAACTCGGCAGATGTCACGTGCTTTCATCCGGTCCGAGATCTCGGATGCACATGTTTATTCAAGAATAGAATCTCAACCGAGAACTCGCCAAAATGAAAGATGTGGGGGTGGGGTTTGGAAGGACACATGATCGACTTGAAAAGTTGATCGTTGTGTACACGAAACAGTATCCTTCTCTTTGTGGCTCTGACTTGCAATCGGACTTTCGTGTCGACAGTCGCTCCCATTCGGACTTGTGTTCTTTGTGTGGACTCTTTTTTGTGACAATTGGTGTTCGTTCTTTTGGTTCAGTGTGTCAATCGCTTCACTGTAACTTGGGTGCTGCTGCTTGGCTTTTCTTGGGGCACATACGTATTTGTTGTTGGTTTTCGTTCCTGTAACGTGCAATCGGTTGAAAATGTCGGACGTTGTCGCGATTGGGTTCAATTCGCTTGCTCCGGAAACGGTGGTTCACCACATTGTCCCTTATCTGTCGAACGTGGACGTTTCGTCGCTGGCGAAAGTCAATCGTGCGCTCCACGTGCACCTGCGCCAGACACGACTTTACCATCTCTGGCCTCTGTACAATCGAAAGTACATTGAGGACGCGACGTTTCGCGAGGAAGTGAAGGCGACGATTCCTGTCGGCCGTTTGGTTTTGGACGGGTGTGACCGTGGTGAAGCCAACCCTCAACTAGAAGCATTTGCGGGTGTGTACTCCGCTTCTGTCGATCGTAACCCTGTCTTGCCAGACATGGCACCCTTGCGTGAGGTGCGGGAGCTGGTTGTGTGGCCCTTTTGCCTAGATGTGTCGCTTTTCGTGAATCTACAACGTCTTGTTGTGCACTCCGGTTCCATTGTGAATGCTACGTTGCTTTCCAGGGTCTCTGTGATTGAACTGACTTCTGTTGAACTTGATTCGCTGGAATTTGTGAACGTGAAACGGGTGAAGTTGGTTTCCTGTGGTTTGCCTGGGCGTGTCGACATTACCGACGTTTCTGGGCTGCGTAACGTCCGTTTCGTCACACTCGAACGGATGGATTCTCTTGTGGACGTGTCGCCCCTAGCAAATGCGATCGAGGTAACGCTTGAACGATGCGACAAAGTTTCGTGGGCGAGTCTTCTTACTCTTGGCGGTGTAAAGAAACTTTTTTACAGGCCATCTCCCAGTTGTTACAACAGCTCGCCCTATTCAGCTCCGAATGCGATCCCCATCGAGTTTGCGAATCTGCATACTCTGGAGATGACGAACACGTCCATTGTTGATGTTACTCAATTGGGAAGGATTCACACACTTACTATGTTCAATCGGTGTGGGGGTGTTGAAATGGGTAATGACTTTCTTGAAAAGCTGGGGTCGGTTCACACTTTGTCTCTCCGTGGGTTTCTTTTTTCTGAAAAGAACCCAGAAATGCACTTCTTGGGCAATATTCACTCCCTGGACCTTTCACACTCAAATGTGAGTGATGTGTCATGTCTGGGCAGGGTGCATACGCTTTCTCTCGTGGGCTGCGATTTGGTTGAAGATGCTTCTGCACTCGGTAATGTGCACACCCTCAACCTTTCCGAAACTGGTGTGGTCGATGTGTCAGCACTTGGTCGATGTTATGCGTTGAATCTGTCATCTTTGAATGTTTATGATGTTTCCATGCTGGGACATGTTCATACCCTCGACCTTAGCTACACCAAAGTGGCAGATGCCAGCTCTCTTGGGAATGTGCATATTCTTAAGCTTTCTCGCACCTTAGTGAAGGATGTGTCAATGCTTGGTCATGTTCATGAACTTCATCTTGACCAATGCCGGCATATCGAAAATGTTGATGCGCTTGGTCGGGTGCATTTACTTGATCTGTCGCATTGCCCTGTTTCAGACGTATCTGCACTTGGGCATGTTCACACGCTGTTGCTTCGTAGCTGTTGGAATGTGTCGGATGTATCTGGACTCGGAAAGGTGTTCTATTTGGACCTTTCTAGATGTTTTCGTGTTACAGATTTTTCACCCGTGGCAACTGTGCCTGTTCTAGTTTTGAAATCACTTCAATTTGATCGGTCTGTTCTGTCCGGTGTACGTTGCTTGAAACTGTGAATATGTTTCTGGCTTATAATTATTTTTGTTTATTTTATTTATATAAAGACAAAACATTATTTGAAGAGCCTTCTTCTATGGGCCAGAGGATTCATAGAAACTCAGAGTGGGATTGATTTTCCGGTTTCTATCACACTACAATGGAGAAGAAAATCGACTGAAAATAGCATGTGTTCCACCGCATGACATCACTGCCTGATGCGACCTTTTTCCGGCGCATTTTACCTCGTAATTCTGGAACGGATTCAGTGTTCTCAACGGATTTCAATCCTTGAGCCTGTCTGATTTCAATCGTAAAAGTTCTAAGGAACAACAAAATTGCGTAGGGGTGAAGTTTGGTATTTGCTTATGTATGGCGAATAGATAATTTTTGCCATTTGGCTCAAAAATGTCTGCTCTCTGATTGGTTCGCCCATTAATTTCTACTTTATTTTCTACTATACAGACAGCGAAATCGAGATCCCCAAAACTGCAGCTACGCAATGGCCTTCAATTTTGGACTTCGAAAGGCAATCCATAGCATGTTCCAGCATTATGTTAATATAGGAATGTTCTTTCTAAAAAGTTTTGAAACGAGAAAATTGAATCACAGGTATAGAAATTTTGTTGTGCACGTATCGTCCATTGTCGAATTCCGGTAAGTGAAATGCGTGAGCAATGCTTGGTCACGTGACCCAAAAATTTGATTTTCAAGTTATTTGTGCGTGGAAATCTACGGAGATAATTTATTATTCATCTTCTCCTAAAATCGTCACACGATGTGGGTCGTTTGAAAAAGGTCGCATCAAGGGGGGACATGTTTTTTCCACCGGTAGACTTTCCCCCCATAAAATCGGATCACGTGATCGGGTACCTCGTTTTATGGGGGGAAAATGGAGTTTATGGGGGGAAAACACTCGCGCATGTGTTTTCCCCCCATAAACTCATTTTCCCCCCCATAAAAATGCATTTAGTAGGCGGCATTTCAACTCGCAACCCTTGACGTCAGTTGCGGCTGTGCCGCTGTTTTATGGTGAGATGTCGACTTGCGTATTATCATAGACGCGTGAAGATGAATCGAAAAATGTTAAATACACTGACACACACGTGACATCACAACCACGGCCACCCACGCACACATACGTATATCATGACCAACACTCGCATGAGAAACAGACGCACGAACTACATGACACACACACTACACATGCACATATACACGCACGCATCGCATACAGACGCATGTACACACACGCTCACATACACACCACAGTATACATTGGCAGAGGCACGTACATATATCTACGCACATACACAGGCACGCGTACGACACACACCACACACGAGTCACACACATCAAAGACAGACGCATGTACACACACACACACACACAACAAATGGGTTCGACAACTGGTGGGACTAACTGAAATCAGAGGGAAATAAGATAATGCTATGTGAAATAATCCCTTGAGAATATGCCGCCAATGATGATGCAGGCTGCATCTGATCATTCATTCGTTATATCGCCGCACGGATCAGTATGCGCTTAAGTATAAGGTGTATTCAGTATGCCTTAACTATCGCCGCAAATCAGTATGCGCTTAAGTATAAGGCGAAAAGGACAGGCATCTCTCGCCTGTGTCAAGTCAATGCTCCGTCATGGACTTAGACACCAGCGCGGTTCACGGGAACCTTCACGGCCGAAACTGTATCATAGGGAGAATACGTTATGTATTGCGGAAGGCACTCAGAATGACAGACTCAATTGCCATGAGCTTTGCCGGGGCTAGGCGGGATGGCGCTCTGACAAGAGTTGCATGGGTTTACTTATGGCGAGGGTATATGCAGTGGCGGCATCACAGCGATTTTCATATAAACAGGCCTCTTAACAACGAGCAACGCCCAATCAAGCACAGCGACTGGAGTTCACATGGCGACCAAACGAATGTATCGTCCACGTCAGACGGTATACAGCCAACAGCGGCTGAGTGCGAACAACATGACTAGGCCGACGGCAGCGTGCTTACAGATGGCGTTCGCATCGTTACGAATTCCTCTGCCGCGGTCGGATGGATGCCAATCGTCGAATCAAACGTAGCCTTTGTCGCCCCTGCTTTCAGAGCAACCGCAAGCCCCTGGACAATTTCGCCAGCCTCTTCACCAACCATGTGCACTCCCACAACACGGTCGGACGCGGCCTCCACGACAAGCTTCATGAGAATGCGAGTGTCACGGCCTGTCATGGTGTGCTTCATGGGCTTGAAGTCGGACCGGTATACACGCACGTTGGAGGCTCCAAACTGCAGCACCGCCTGCTCCTCTGTCATGCCCACCGTTCCTACAGGCGGGGACGTGAACACAGCGCTCGGCACGAGGTCGTGCGATGGGCTGCGCCGACGCCCGCCAAATTCGGTGTCGGCAAAGCAATGGGCCTCGTGCAGTGCAACGGGTGTCAGGTTGATTCGGTTCGTGACGTCGCCCACTGCGAAAATGTTGGGGATATTCGTGCGTCCCCATTCGTCGACTTTGATGGCGCCCACAGCATCGCATTCAACTCCGACCTGCCCAACAATAGTCGAATAATGAATAAATTATGTGGATGGATGATATGCATAGATTTCACATATATATCAAACATCTGACAGACAGAACTGATATGTTAAGTGAGACAAGGCGATAACAGCAGAAAACGAGCTTGCGGAAGTGGCGAGATGCCGGCGCCAGTTAGATATGCGATTCAAATACGTGTGCGTACCTGCCCGAGGTGGAGCCCCGCCACATTAGGGACGCGTCCCGTCGCCACTAAGACAACGTCCGCAGACAATTCCGTCCCATCACTCAGGGTCACGTGCAGACCGTCAGAGCCCTTAACAACCGACGTAATGACGATCTTGGGCCGCAAGCTGATGCCGCTCTTGACGAGCTCGGAATGCAGAAATTTGCGCACATCATGGTCGAATCCACGCAGAATTTCATCGCCACGAAAGACAACATCGACATGAAGCGCACCGAAACCTTTGAAGATGGACGCAAACTCTACTGCGATGTAGCCGGCACCAAAGATCACGACGCGGCGGGGAAGGTGCTGCAGGTGGAATACGTCGTTGGAGGTGATTGTGTGCTCCACACCCGGGAAGGGCGGCCGCTGAGGCCAGGATCCCGTCGCAATGAGGACCTTGTCTGCCGTCACAGTAGCGTCGCCAACACGAATGGTGTGCGCATCAACCAGCGAAGCGCGGCCATTAAGCACCGTCACACCTGCGTTGAGCAGCAGCCGCTCGTAGATACCATTGAGTCGGAGAATTTCCTTGTTCTTATTGTCAATGAGGCGCGGCCAGTCGAGCTCAGAATGGGTCACAGACCACCCGTATGCAGCGGCATCCTCCATATCATGGCGGATGTGTGAGCCGTAGACAAGAAGCTTCTTAGGCACGCATCCGACATTGACGCACGTCCCACCAAGATCCTTCTCCTCTGCGACTGCGACTTTCGCTCCATGAGACGCGGCGATGCGCGCACCCCTCACTCCGCCAGACCCGGCGCCGAGAACGAACAGATCATAGTCGAATCCGTGTGCACGGCGGGGCTCTGCTGTGGGAGCTGTCGACGCCATTCGCAAAGATAAGAGGGAGCAACACGGTGCAGCAACCCACTGCCTCGGTACAAATGGAGATTGGGATACGAAGATGCGACTGTGCATTGTAGAGAGCGTTTTGCACTGCGAGGGCATGCACGGGAGCTCCATTGAATAGGACAGACCAGTCGCGAATGTGTTGGGTGGGCGATGACTGCTATTGTGCCGTGGTTAGAGTAGTGGCTCAGTACATCCCGCCTTCTGCCGAGCTCTCGCAATGCTGACTGACGCAGGCAAAATACAGCCGAGGCCTCGCATATTTATGAGGGCGTCCCCACAGTGTGCAGCCAATCAGGTGCGATTGTGCACGCAATGCCAGTCAACAAAGCACACCGCTGTGAGAAGTGACGACACCGTCGCGGCATCAAGGACCTCACGTACATGCGCCCTTTTTTTTTCTCCTTTTTCTAACAGACAAATGAGCTGACCCCAGTCTTGTCACGTACATAAACTTCTGTTCATTGGTTTTTTCGTTTGAAGTTTCAGTCCCTGTTGTCATGTCGGCCGATATCAACTTTCTCGAGCCTCTGAAGCACGATGTCGTTTTTTTGCGCGGGCTTCTGCTCGCTGCAATCGGAGGCCCTGCGTCCAGTGCTGATGCGGCAGCACGTGCTGAGGCACAAGATCTCCTCGGCAGCCTTGAGTCGATTCTCGATGCGAGCAAACGGTACAGCAAAACGCGAGAACCGAAGGACTTTGACGCCATCGCAGAGCGCGTTGCGAGCCTGTCCATGCGGCGGTCGCTCGACGTCGCCAGAGCATTTCATGAGTTTTTGAATCTTGCCAATGTGGCCGAACGACACCACCGTGTTCGACGCTGGCGTGCATTCTTGCGTGGCGAGGGTGACATCCGCCTCCATCACACGCTCTACGATTGCTTTCAGACTGTGCTGGACAAGGTACGCAATGGGTCTCTGCTGTAACCATCTTTCTGAATTCACCATATGACACATGAAGTACATTTCCCAATTGTATCACATGCTACTTTGCTTAACGTAGCACACATTTCCCATCGTCTGCGTGCAGGGGTTTACTGTGAAGCAAGCACGTGAGGCCCTTATTCGCCAGCGGGTTGAATTCGTGCTCACGGCGCATCCGACACAGGCTGCGCGTCGCACTGTGCGCACAAAATACACGGAGATCGCCAGTCTGCTTGACCGGCGCGATCGCTCGGTGCTCACGCCCGACGAAATGACGGAGCTTGTGAACGACATCCGCCGGGAAGTTGCGTCATGCTGGGGAACAAATACCATCCGGCAGATCAAGCCGACGCCCGAGGATGAGGCGCGCGACGGCCTCGACACTCTGGTTCGCAATCTGTGGAATGCGATCCCCACGCACATGCGCGCAATTGATGCGGCGCTTGCGAAGCACGGAGCGGCGCCACTTCCCCTGGACGCCGCCCCCGTGACGTTTGGGTCCTGGATGGGTGGCGACCGCGACGGAAATCCGTTTGTGACGCCGGCGGTGACGCGCACTGTCTGTCTGCTCTCGCGCTGGAAGGCGGCCGACCTTTACTATGACGGGATTGATCGCCTGCTGTTTGAGCTGAGTATGGGCCAGTGCACAGACGAACTGCGGCGCGAGGCGAGTGGTATCACGGCTGCGGAGACGGCAGACAAGCGCCACTGGTCATTTGAGCACGGCAACATCCCGACTGACGAGCCCTATCGCCTTGTTCTATCGCGCGTCCGCGACCGTATGCTACTGACCCGCAAGTGGTTTGAGGATGCGCTTGCACGCGAGAGCCGGCGGGGAAGTGGGGGAGCCGCAGGCGCGGCGCAAAGCCAGGGCGATCTTCACCCGCCGGCGCATATTTACACGCACGCAGAGCAGGTGATTGCCCCGCTGGCGCTGTGCCACCGCTCCCTTTGTGCGTGTGGATACGACCTTGTTGCGAATGGCAGGCTGCTTGACCTGCTGCGGCGCCTGGCGTGTTTCGGACTGACACTCACTCGCCTTGATATCCGCCAAGAATCTGACCGCCATGCCGAGACGCTCGATGCGGTCACCCGTTACGTCGGAATTGGGTCCTATCTAGAGTGGACAGAGGATGCCCGGATTGAATTTCTTGCGCGTGAGCTGTCTGGACGCAGGCCGCTCGTGCCGCGCTCATTCGACGCCCTTGCCGCATGCGGGGGCGACGCCGACGCAGCCACTCGTGTTAGCGACTGTATCGAAACATTCCGCGCGGCTGCAGAAATCGGACCTGAGCCGCTTGGCGCCTACGTCATCTCCATGGCGCACAGCGTTAGTGACGTCCTTGCCGTGTGTCTGCTCCAGAAGGAGGGTGGCTCGCCTGCGGGCGCGATGATGCGCGTCGTCCCTCTCTTTGAGACTGCCGCAGATCTACGGAACGCCCCGGAGGTCATGAGGCGGCTGCTGTCCGTCGCCTGGTACAAGGCGCACATCGGTGGGCGTCAGGAGGTGATGATCGGCTACTCGGACTCGGCCAAGGACGCCGGCCGCCTCACCTCCGCGTGGGAGCTCTATCATGCGCAGGAGGAGCTTGTGCGCGTGTCTCGGGAGCATGGTGTTGTCATTACACTCTTCCACGGCCGCGGTGGGTCCGTTGGGCGCGGCGGTGGTCCACAGCACCTCGCCGTCCTGTCACAGCCGCCGGGATCCCTCGCGGGTGGACTGCGCGTGACAATCCAGGGCGAAAGTATGGAGCAGCACTTTGAGGGCGCGTTCACGTCGGAGCAGACACTGGAGCGCTACACCACGGCGACCCTGCTCAGCTCGCTGGACCCCCCGGTCCCTCCGAAAGCCGACTGGCGGCACATCATGGAGCAGCTGTCCATAAACTCTTGTGCAGAATACCGTCACGTGGTCTATGAGACGCCGTCGTTTGTCCCGTACTTTCGCGCGGCGACGCCAGAGAAGTCTCTCGGGAGTCTCATGATTGGAAGTCGGCCGAGCCGTCGGAAGGAAGACGGAGGCATTGAGACACTGCGTGCGATACCGTGGATTTTTTCGTGGACGCAAAACCGCCTGCATCTGCCCGTGTGGCTGGGTGTCGGAGGTGCGCTGGAAACGGCGTTGGCGCAGCCTGGCGGCGAGGCGACGCTGCGCGCCATGTACAAAGAGTGGCCGTTTTTCCAGTCGACAATGGACCTCATAGAAATGGTGCTCGCTAAAATGGACCTGCTGATCGCCGCCAAGTACGATGAGTCCCTTGTTCCCCCTGAGCTTGCAAGCGTCGGCGTGGAGCTGAGGTGTGTGGCTTGTTCGAATTGGCATGGTCGCTCATGGCTGTGGACCGCCGTTGCATGAGACGGCAGTACGTTGTGCCAGTGTCAGCTAAGTGTTGCTGACTAAAGCATCGACTCCACCCAACATTTTGTCCACTCGATTTTTTTTCCATGCTACTCCAATATGACAGGGCTCGCGCCAGCCGCACGGTAACAGCGGTACTGCGCGTGACAGGTAACACGACCCTTCTGCAGGGAAATCCAGTCATTCGGCGTGCGATCGACGCCAGGGCTCCTTATGTTGATCCGCTGAATCTGCTCCAGGTGGTGGCCCTTGCCACTGCCAAGAAGGTTGCACATGACGGCTCTAAGGGTGCAGATAACGCTAAGGACGAGATTAGTGAAATGGCACACCGCACGCTGCTTGTCACAATCCAGGGCGTTGCAGCGGGCATGCAGAACACGGGCTGACGGCTTACTACAGAAACTGTACTGCTACTGTTGGGTTCTCAATTCATGCTGGCATAAAATTATTCATTCCCACTCAGAAACTAAGACGGTCATCTGATTGCGCTTTACAGACTGAGAAGGCCGCATGTTTAGTGGGCGATAGCGGCCGGTCGAGCCTCAACATGATATTGGATAGTGCCGTGGCTCGCAGGCCATTATAACATTCTCGACTGCTCACTCGAATAATTGGCCGTGTAGGTCCGAGGTCTCGACCGGTTTGTAGTCATGTATTGACTTGCTATGATTGAGCGTGAGACTATGTATGTAATACATAGTCATCGGCATACTGCATGTCCAAGTGGACTCGCTCTGACTCATGCATGTCACTTTCAATGGTGTTATGTTTGCATGTCACAGCGACCATCTGACACAGTGTATTCTAGCTGAACGGCAATACAGACGGAGTGACTCTGGCGCAGCTCCCCGACAAGATTGCTGAATAAACATACGCCGTACCGACGAGACCCGTTGAAAATCTTATGCAGTGTGTGCCAACTGTGACTCGCAGAGAAGCGCGAGATCAGATCGGCCACTGGCAGGCCATGGCATGCCATGACAGTCGAATGAAAGTCCACGTAACTATCATTCAGTTCTTTCGGCAATCGTCTCCAGTATTCCAAGCATTGAAAGTCGCCTGTCGGATGCGATGGCAAAAGGGCGAGACTTATAAATAAGAACATTAATTAAAGTCGCAAAAAGAGTACCGAATGTCATGTCAAATAAAGTCACAACCGAATTTGGTAATAAGAGGCGGCAAAATAGCCGGAATCAGATCTATGCAACAGGAAATTGATATCCTTTTTCAGAAAGTCGTGTGGCCCCGCACCTTCCACTTCCCCATTCCATACTTGTACATTTCAGTTGGGGTTAGACAAAGGAAGCCGCTCTCAGACGTTGCAACGTCGGTTTCAACACAATTTGTTCCCTCCACGCACGGCATACGCTTGCATGGCATACCTGCATAATATCGTGATGGAACCGTCAGCATGGCCAAGGTCAGAGTTCATTCAATTGACAGAAGTACAGTACATCTGAGAATGACTGTCAGTCGAGAGTGACGCTCTAAGTTACTTAACGTCGATTCGGCCATTCGATAGCTAATTACACTATCATAATGGTACATGGGACAGGACAAGCGAGCCAACAGGACTGAATTGTCACGACTCGGACCCCCTCCCCCCTTACTGTGTCGAAGATACGGTGACGTCGTGATTGGTTGAACGGCCGAAACAATTTAACATAGACAGGACCGGTTACCGTACTGTCATTGCTTGCATGTTCTAATAAGCAACTGAAGGTAGCCTAGTCTGACCCTCAGTGGACGTGTAAATGAATTAAAGAAATGAGGATGGTCGGTGGGCAGGCCCGGCCACATTGAAGATCATACTTGGCTATCATATAACTAATTAAAAATCCACTCCACCACTAACCGCACGCCTGACCTAAAAACAACAGCGCCATACTCACGGGACATAACATCCACAGTCAGTGAAGCTGCATTGAAATGAAGACCCGTGCGCTTCCCGGCGACAAGCATCGACGGATGGTCCCGGATGGCCAATACGGCGGGTCCCTTGCGGAGGCATTTGAAAGTGATCGTGGCAAATGGATTGCTTCTGCAGCCAGCGCCCGAAATAGTGGACGTTGCATTGCGAGGGCGAACAGTTAGCAGAGCGTGAGAGTGGTCACTAATATTCATGTCCGACTGATGGGCATCGTGACCGCACTCACTGGACATCCATTCATTAGACAACACGATGTGACCACGCCGACTGCAGGGGCGAGCGACCCCGTACGATTGTCAGGTCAGCTTTCTAAGAAATCACAGACAAAAGTCCACGGCGGACGAACACACTCTGAGCAGTCACCAGACAGACTGCCGGCGGGGATTATCATATGACAGAGGTCCGAACTGTGTTTGGGCTACATACTCCTAGTTGCGTTGCACTGAGCCACCGACAGCAAGCTAAAATCCACCTATACAAGCTGTAGATATCTGCCGCCATTTGTAAACTCACGGTTCTGCAGGGGGGTTCCACGTCACCAAAGGCGTCGAAACTTCCACAACGCCCGCGTCCGGCGCCCCGAGTGTCACCTCCAAGATATGAGCATCAAGGCCGTCTAGCCAAAGCGTGGGATACATATTCGGAGTGGCCACTTCAACGGTGCGGATGTCACCTTCTTCGCACGTGACATGCTGAGGGTTAACCGCAAGTGGTGCTTCTGCAAATGCACAGTGGGGCACGCGGACGGCAAAAGATGCTGTGGGACTTGTGCCATGGCAGGTCTGCAGCAATAATGCCATGGCAGCACATTTCCATTTACGCTTCAGCCGTGTATTACCCTCGGCTATCAAATGGCACACGGACTGACGGTATCAAACCCCGCAGTGTGTTAAAATTGGCTCACCTTCCACAACCGTGACCATGAAGCGCCCACTGATGCCCCTCAGCGTGTTGTAGTAATTCACTGTCGGTATTTCAAACGGGTCATACAGAGACATTGCAATGCAATTTATGGCCACATACGTCGACGGCACGTTCTTTTTCAACTCAAACGTTGATGACTCCACCGTGATTCTTTCCGAGAACGTGTAAGTCTCAAAAGTCAATGCATCGTCGTACATGTTGCCTGTAACAACACCGATTGGAATGTCGATTGTCCCGCCAGCGCTGCACGTGGGTCCCTTGAACACATTGTCAAGATCTTCCGACAGCATACCCACTCGCGGCGCTGCATGCAGAGTATGGTTTGACGGGTGAGCGCAAAAGACAGGGCGACCGAAATATACAATATAATACAACGGGAGCACAGCGCGTTTGAACCAAGCCATGAAGACATTGGCACCCACTTTGCACAATACGCGTGCGCATTAGGGCGGGCTGAACGTTTACGCCAGAGGATTCAGCATTGGAATCGGCAGAGTCACTGCAGATAAACGCAATGACCGAGGACCACGGCCCCTCTACAAACTGTGCCCGGAATCGAAACGTCTGGCTAACGTTGAAATCATTCGCCGTGAACAGGAATGCCTCAGCGGAGCCAGGGACCACCTGAGGCACGTTGGGCGAGCCAATGTAAGCGTCAGGAAAGCAACAGTAAGTATGAGCTGCACTGAAGTCATGTGATGATTTAGTGTGGCGAGCGTCAGTCAGTACAGCAGTGCATGACAGTACCGATGAAAAGAGGGGCTGACTGACTTTGCACAATGAACAGGCAGTCGAAGCACATCAGTGCTAACAGCACGCCATGCCCTAACAGCGAAAGCCGATATCCTCGCCTGGTTGTGTGGAGTCTGAGCCATAGTGCATGGCGCACTATGCCGACTCAGACTCCACACAGCCCGCGGGCGCTGCACATACCTTTAGCTCGGAGTGAACAACTGCAGCGGGGAGCACTGCGCGAATGGAAAGTGGGCGGGATGGTGCCCTGTCAAGCGATATTGAAACAACCACATCATCCTCCGGACGTCCGCGGTATCCAAAGTCTTGGATAACAGCTTCGGTGGGGCTGAGAACAATGGATGGCAGCTCATAGGGCGCTGATTTGTGAGTTGGGGGGGGGGGGGGGATGCC